>JAUEKX010121169.1:0-11965 GCA_031834005.1 Dendronotus venustus
AGGAATGATGTTTTATAGTTTTCGGCGCTTCGTTAAATGCTTACTAAGCGTTTTACAAATCAAAACAAACGTTGGACGAAGCTTCCACAGCTGTTTCAGGACGACTTATGCTAGAACGCGAACTCAACTTTTAACAGAAAAGTTCGAAAATTCTTGTTATTTGCGTTTTTTCAAATAGTCATAACTTTTTTTCTACTTAAGATTTTGAAATTATTTAAAAAGAATAAGAAAGCATTACCTTTTTTGTACAAATATATATATTAGTTTATATATGCATAAAACTTATTTCTGCAATATAGTTGTTTTGTCTGTCTTTACACCATACTTTTACGTGTTTTTCAAAAAAATGCTAAATACGGCAAAAAGTGGGGTCTGTTCTAGCATCTCATGCACTTTCGTTTTTGCCGTGATTGACTTCAAACTTTGTCTCCTCATAGAAAAAAGCAGAAAGAATCCATTTTTAGTGCGAAACCGGGGGTCAAATAAATAATAATAATAATAATAATAATAGATATTTAGAGTGGCTAGCCCAGAATAACGCAGACCACAATAATGTGCTGTGGTTGTTTCCACTGAGGGCCACTTACTCAAATCACTCAAACACCCTCTATTTAACATGTTTTTACCTCAATGGCTCAGAAAAGAGTGAAGAAGTTGAGTGAACATCGATATCGGGGGCTTAAATTAATCCCTGATTGACCCAAGAATGGAATAATTTTTAAAAAAGGTTCTTGTTCTTGTATATAATGTTTATTGTTGCTTTATTAGTATTAATATAACTTTTAAGTAAGTAAAAATAGGAAAAATGCCCAAAAATGGTCTTTTTTGTCAGAATTTAGGCAAAATTTGACCAAATTACCCATTACTTCTTTTTTTTCTTCTTTTTTTTTCTTAAATATAATTATCTTCTGTTTTAATCATCAAAAAAATTTTATCATTTTCACTTGGTTTGCTTGATAATAACCAACATAAAAACCCACCTTATTTTCCTCAAAACTTTATCTAAATTAAGAATAATTCTGTCCTAACCTATACAAATATCTCATTGAGATATGCATGTATGAAGTTGGCCCAATTTATAGGTAGCAACTATTTCCTGTCCCATTCATCATACTTTTCAAAGTTTAATATTTAAGATATTTGCACCTTGTCTGTTAAAATCATGCTGTTATGCATATAAGTATCTAGTAAGTAAACAAATTTAATATTGTTTTATATTTTTATTTCACTATGTATTCAAAAATAGTCCTGATCTTAACTCATCTTAAATATGTATGTGTTTATATGTTTCTATATTATGACCTGTGCCATCTGTGTCATTTTTGGAAGGGTGGATGGCTGTTGGATGGAAAACCTTTTAGTTTAGTAAGACCTGTTGTGTAGTTTACCCAATTTGATGTCACTAGTGACTAATATGGAGCACTTATAATGTATTCTTCAAATTGTAATTCTTTTTTCAGTAAAAGTTAAAAAATCATCAATCACAATATGGAGTTTTCCATAGGTATCCAAGGTGCTGATTTCATTTTAACAGCATCTGATTGCAATGGTGCAAGAAGTATTGTAAGAATGAAAGAAGGTAATATAATTATATACTATGCTTTGTGTTATAAAATCTAAAAATATATAATAGGTGATTTTAAAATGTGAGTGACATAACATTTTGACACATATACAACAATACAGAGATGTAATGTTTGTAAAATGTTAAACTTCAAAGTGACACAACATCCTTGTATCAATTCAACACAGCATAAATACCAGTGTCCAAATTAGAAGTAAAAATCAGCTTCACAGCTTTTTTTGAAAATAAAATACACTAATCGCTATTAAAAATGAGAATTTTGTAATACAGGCAATAAAAGTAAAAACATATACTGAAAGATTATTAAATCACGTAAAAGCTTTACATTTTTTGCTTTTTGGAGAAAGTAGTTTCGCAGAACTGAAATCAAAATGTGAAGTGCGAGTCGCTAATTTGTACCCTGAATACTAACAAAATAATGTTTTTAGGCAGTTTTCATTCACGTTTTTAATTTTCTAGAGAACTATAAAAAAAATTCAAATTAATTACAACTATTTTAATACATTGTCCCATTATTTCTATACTTTATAGCAACCTTTCAATAACATGGTTTTAAAAAAGTGAAAAGACTTTACAATAATTATTAACTATTACAATAATTATTACAATAAGTTTCCTCAACTTTACTGCATTCTTTGTGTGAAGGTTATTTGTACAATATGTTGTTCTTCTACCCTTTTTATAATAGATTTGAACAAAAATGTTTGTTTGGGAAAGAACTTCTTGATGACAATCAATGGTGAATCAGGAGATGCAACCAATTTTTCTGAATTTATTGAAAAAAATATTGCTTTATATAAAATGAATAATGGTAAGATTTTTTTTCTAACATTCATACCTACAATTAACTTAATTTTACCTTTAGTATAAAGTTATAAACCTAAAGCACAGAATTTGAATGGGAGCAGTAAATTATGATATTAATTATTTTATTTTTCCTGTCTCAAAAACCTTTCGTTCTCAAAATTTTTAAGCCTTGATGTTTTTTAGATGTTTTTTAATCTTTGCAAAAGTTCAGTTCATAAAAATGTTTTTATATAGAAAAAAACATATTTCTGTTTATCTAGTGCCCTAAGGTGATTTTAAAATTCTTTCCCGTAGAGGAAAAATAACAAAGTAAATGCTTTATTTTCAATAACAACGGAAATTAAATTAATTTTGTGTATAGGTTACGAATTAACACCTCACAGTGGAGCAAATTTTATTCGAAAAAAACTAGCAGATTTTCTACGTAGTAGGGTAAGTGTTCAGTAAGCGTCTCCTTAATATAATAAATTCTCTATCATGATACACAGATATATTTATAATTAAAATTTGTGTAGTTATATTCCTCGTTATTAAGCTCATGGGAATATACGTTTTGCTGATAATTTTTTGCATTGACATTATTTACATGGAGCTGTAATGTCAACCTAATAAAACAGGTTGAATATAAGTTTACTTTCACAAATTAAGAATCATTGTAGGGCCTCACTGCCTTAACCTTTAATTTTAATTTGATTCATTCCCATAGACACCTTACCAAGTAAATATACTTCTATCTGGATATGATGAAAAAGACGGACCATCCTTATATCACATGGATTATTTAGCAGCTATGGTTAAGGTAGGTTTTGTTTAGTTTTTTTTTCAGTCTTGTTATATTTCACAGTTCGGTCTATCAGCGGAATTCTACATATATACATGTTTTTTACACGTATATTGTTGATATAATATTATCGAATTATGGTAAAGTTTGAAAGTGCTGAAATTTTAAATTTGAAACGTAAATGTGATCTATTCAACAATTGTTTCACTAATAATATTTTATAGAAATTTTATACCAAATTGCTTAATGTATTATAGGCTTTAGGAAAATTCAAAATTTGCAGCAGCAACAATAAACAAACAACATATTTCCCACAAATTGTGTAATAACAATTTGTGTTTATCGTTCAGGTACCATTTGCTGCACACGGTTATGGCTCATACTTTTCACTCAGCACCCTAGACAGACATTGGAAGCCAGGTAAAACTTTCAGAATTGTGTATTAAACAGATCTAAGGAGTTCATTTATTATACGTAGTTACGCAGTAGCTGTCTTATAAGCGTCGGTAGTAAATTTTGTTGAACGAAAAATTTGTGTACAGAAAGAAACACTCAAGCACCTACAAATTGTTCTATATCTTATACAATCATTTTCTTGTGTTCCGTTCAAAATATCGAGTAATTTTTTTATGTTTGATTAGATTTTTGTTTGTGTTTGTTTTATGCTGGAAGCACGTGTAAATTGGTTGGAGCACTCCTGTTGACACGTGCTGATATGATTTGAAGTGGACAGTTCTTTAATAAACTAGCTTCCGACTAGTTTTCAACGTGATATCATGAAAGCTAATAAACAATGAGACCAAACATTTCTTATTTCACGTGTAAGATGTCAGTAATACTGATGTTTCAGCAAGATTTATTTCACGCTTAGTCACAAAAGTAGTCATTTGAAATCTCATTTCTTTATGATCCAATATGATCTTGAAAATTTTCACGTCAGATCAACCAGAAATATGTTAAAATGCTTTTCGAATTTAAGTTGAAATTTGAAATTGAAATTTTCTTTTTTTATTATTTTTGGCACATTCGGTGGATTTTGGTGAAGTTGATGAAGAATCTATAAATAAGTCTTGAAATGATCTTCATTTTTTTATTTTTCAATATTTTGGCGTTCGATTTCTTTTCTAAAACAAATCACATTATTGAAATCATACCCGCTTTTGGGTCTGTTACAAAATTAAAAAATTCGTCGGAAGGACAAACCGTTAATTAACATGTTAAAAAACTGATTACAACAATTTTTAATTATTGAATTGATGTTTATTGAACGAACTAGATAAATATGAGAGTAAATTACCGAATATCTTGCATTAAGTTAAAAATAAGAACAGATAGTAAGTTTTATCTATAGATGGCATGAAAAAATATTTCGAGTCTTTAGTGCCCCCAAGTATGTATCTCAGAAGGACGGAATTTTATAAGCACACAAATTTCTTTTTGTAAATTTACGGACAAAGGTTAAGCTGAAACGCTTTTTTTGTATCAAAGTTTCCATAACAGCTAAATTTGATTTCTTTTCTCTTTTCATATCAATGGGTATAGATGATATAAAGCTTACCTTGTTTAATAACCAATTTCGTAACAGACCCTTTTGTTCTGTTGTTTTTAATTGTTTATAAATTTTTGGTTTCCATTTTTCCTCTCTCCGATTATTCTCGCTGAATATTCTATTACAATGTGTTTTTAATTTCTAGATATGACCAAAGAAGAAGCTGCACAACTATTGAAGAAAGTTATATTACAAGTAGGTTTTTTATTTTGATTTTTCCGTTAAATAGCAGAAAGCAAGAGAAATGTTTGTGGTGCCAAGGGAATGACTCAATAATAGATGAGAATTTTCTAGAATTTTCCAATTTTGAGTTTTTAAAACAAATTTCTAAAAATAAATCAAATAAATTTAGTTGAATTTGTTTTCGTATTTGCTGAATTTGGATCATTTTGAATCTGAAATCGATCAAAGTAAACAAAAACCAATCTAGAAGTGTTCAAATATTCTTGACATTTTATTTTTATTAACATTATAGGTACAAAAACGCTTTATCGTCAACTTACCGAAATTTTCAATCCATATAGTCGATAAAGATGGTTGTCAAAATTTGGGTCAATTCTCACCAGATAACATTACTGTATAGTATCCTATCCATCATTGTGATATCCATTTTTGAGATTTCTCGAGGGAGAGAAAGAGAAAAGCGATTTTGTATTATATTTAAAATCAAAGATAGTGTGTTCTTTTTAAAGAAAATTGTGATCATGATAAAAAAAATTGACTTGTAACTTAGCTAGTTGCTTAATGTTTTCAATTTAGAAAAAGAGTATCAAGTTCTGAGCAAAGTTGCTTAATCTTTTTTCCTGAATCTTAGTATTGCTTAAAAGAGAGTTGCTTGTAAATTTGTGTTGTATTTTCGATAGTTGGTAGACTGAATAAATTTTAATGATCAATATGACATTATTTTTTACCTTTTTTTAAGTAGGATTCTCTCTTAGAGGTTGTCCCGAACAAAGAACAACCATTAATGGTTTTGAATTTGTTTCTAATATGTTCAGGGTAAAAAAAACAATGACTAGTAAACCAAAAAAAAATAAATATATGTAAATGTAAGTTGATAAATTAAGTATGAAAATTTGAGAAAAATAAAAACTGAAAAAACAAATATACAAATATAACGAGAAAGAGACTGAAATTGATAGAAAAAAATGAATAAAACTGAGAGCACGAAAAAAAAAAACTATGAAAATTGTATAAAGATAAATGAAAAAATTAACCTTGCCCCAATGAAAAATCCAAACGAATGAAAGATAGATGTATACACGATGAAAAAGTTGACCTGATATTAAATTTAAATTTGATGCTTTTACTATTTTATTTTATTGCATTGAAATATGTTTCCGATAAAAAAAGATGCCATTTGATGCCCCCAAATAGTTAAGGCTTATTTTACCAATATTTCACTAATATCATGCTTTCCAGTACACTTGTTTACATTTAACGTGTGTGTTGGGTTACGTCAGACCTCACTCTAAAATCTTTATTCAAACAAAAAAACTCGTAAATCTAAATGTAAACTAACACGCTTGCGTCTTCCTTCACGTGCACATCTCCACGTGAAACTCATTTGATGTAATCTCTTTGTTTTCGTGTTTGACTAAGCATTTTTGTATTGTTTTGGTGACGTATTATTGAGATTGTGGACATGCCTGTCATGTATATTGTAATCTCGTTTATCTAAGGAATTCCTCTAGCTGTATCCTTACATCAACGGATTAAGAAATACCTAGACGAGCCTAGTGTAACCTTTCACGTGTTCGTTGCAGGCTTTTAAAATCGTGAGCAAACATATGATGAGATTTCTGTCTTCACAAACAGACAATACAAACAAGAAAAGTCACACACCACTATTGTGCATCTTCACTTTGAACTTTCATATTTGGTCGTATGATCATGATCGAAAAAAGTGGTCCGATCTCTTATGTTTTTTGAAATATCGGACTTTTCTTATACGAAGGAATAAATTATTTTTAAGAAGCAAAATTTAGTAATTTTGATGCTAATGAAAACTTTTGTGTACGATTGAAAGAAAATTGAATTTCCTTTCGAATATGGTCGTAAAATGTTTAATTTCGGCCTATAAAGCGTCTCTGCTGAGCTCTATTTGAAAGCTGGACTCGTTTCTAAATTTAAATTTTAGAAACTCTATGTTTCCACTTTATTTTTAATATCCAGCTGGATTTTTGAAACTCAGCCCTTTAAGTTACTTTACGCTTTCCAAAAGAAGTTGAGGAATAGCTATCGACGTTTCAGAGAAATGTTGGATTTTTCAATTTATCAATAGATTTAAGAAATTACATATTTGAATACTTCAATTTTATTACTGTTTAGTTGCTTAGAACATCAGGATTGTCGCTTACCTAAATTTGGGGCTGGGATTGCTAAGATTTTGGCCAAAGATTCTCAACACCGAGTAACTCAGTGAATAAAAAAATTAAACAAAAAGTTATCCATTTGGTATTATTCGTTCATTCAGTTCGTAAAATTTACATTCAATGTAAATCATCTAATTTACAAGTAAACAAAACAGCAACTTCATTATATGAAAAAAATATTCTTTAACACCCTTTTTATAAATATTTTTTTTACTTTACAAAAACTGCAAAAAGATTTTTAACAATTAATGCTTTCGAGTTTTACAAATTGATACTCAATATTACAGAATAATACATCGAAGAAACACAACAACAACAAAATATACAAACTGGGAGGTCCAGCATCACAGGACTTCATTTTATATATTTGATATTATAATAATTTAGATTTAAAGATTTTCAACCGGAGAGTCTTTTCTGAAGAATAAATACACTAGTTGTTGAATTTTATTTTTATTCAATTTTAGAATTTTAGCTTCGTTTTCATGTTGAATTGAATTTCAGTCCATTGAAGATCTATTTTCAAATTACATGTTATTATAATCATAAAAGAAATAATATTCCTTTACGAAAAAAATTGGCAGTAAGACAAGGTATTATTACATATTTTTTATAAGGAACATGATTGACTAAGTTGAACCTGGAGCTGAGTATATAGCAATCAGAGAAATGCGAGATTTATCAACTTATTACACATTTTAGTCCTCTTTTTTAAAACAGTTGCTTAAAATAAGGGGCACTAAAAGAATTTCTCACTAAATTTGAGGCTGGGGAATTGCTTAGTTGGTTAGATTTTAGCCAAGAAATTGAGGCTTGTCCCTTAGCAACTCGGTCGCTTATAAAAAAAACATGTATCCTATTTAGGATGGCCACTGCAATCTGCATTATGAATCGTATTTTAAATTGAAATTTTTCGTAAATTGGTGGCTTATGGAAAATTTCCTTAAAAATTCGTTATTTTCTTCTTTACCAGTCTAATTAGATTTATAACTTTCATTTCTTCAACTTTTATAAGGACCGTTGTTTTATGACATTCCAACTTTCAAAACAGAAGATGTCCAACCCGATTCTATAACCAGACTTGAAAATAAAAGCGTTCGGGCTTTAAAAACAAAACAGCAACAACTGTCAAAACAACCATTTGATGATTCCAAAACCATCTTTCATGTTATCGCTTCATTTCTTGTAAGGGTGTAACGTGCGTTTAACTTTGATTTTCTTTGATAATCCCAGTCGCAATTTCTGGGGAGTGATTATCGGGGAATCACTTGAATTGAAAACCTCGTCCGAGAATCCAGGCACGACTGCATCTGCTGTAAATAAAACCATAACAACTCGTGTTTAAAGAGAGTCCGAGCTAAAACAGGGCTAAAAGTTGAAAAAAGAACACGATAAAGCACAATTTGTATTTCTAACATCTAAGGCAAGGCAAATCTCTACACCCAATACCTCAGGCGGCATTTTACTGATACTTACAAGAAAAAGTATGTTAATGATAAAGCCTAATAATTTTGATTATCTTTTATGAAGACATGATTACCTTTCTACTCTCCTACAGGTGTGTTTTTATGCCCTCTAACTCACTGGCTTCCAAACTTCTACCTCTTAATTAGAGTTTAGATTCTTATTTGAAAAAAGCATGTGAGATCTCCACATCACAAAAGAAAGAGGTAGGAAACTACCGTAAGACATTTTTCATAACAAAACAAAAATTATATATTTTGTTTTTAAACCACGCATGGGTGACTCCTAATGAAGCCAAATGAACGCCAGGAGTCCAGGCTATTTGTGTACATACCTCCGTCTGTTGTATGATTCCATCTGAACAATGAAGAATTGCTATCGTTACTATACCGGAAGGTGGGAGTTGATGGTCTTTCTGGTTTCTAAAAATATGTAATTTATTCGCGAAATTAATTCAGTCTTGTGAAAATCTTCACGATTGTAATTTCTGACGAGATTAAATTCACGAAAATGCTTTATTTTTCGACAACTTTTGTTTTACTTTCGATGATATCAATCTCCCTCTTCCCATATAAACAATCGAACTTACACCAATTAAGGGATTAGGGGATTAGTTAATTGTTAATTATTGCAGTATAAATATAGTAAGTTAATAGAAGAAATCTTTTGGGAAAATTAATTTCGCCAAAACTAAAACTTTCCCTTTCTAGTTCTGTTTGAAACCTTTTGAAACTTTTCTGGAAAACTGTCCTTAAAAGGATTTAAAAAAAACAAATAAACATTTCAGAGATTTCAGGGAAAACACGAAGTCCTCAAAAAATTCTTCCCTTAAAGTATTCGAAAATTAATATTCTTACTTTTGATGCGCATAAACTCTCACAATCGTTTGCGCCTGTAAATATATATATATAGCATAGCATAACATAACAAGATGAAAATGATCTCTGCGCAAGATACCTAAATAGAAACTGAAAAGTCACAAATAAAATGTTGGCCACATAATCTTCTAATGTACGTATATCGCCTAGTAATAGTAAATCGTTGTTGTTACCTGCGCCTCTTACAAATAGTATGAAAATAAAAAGCTGAAAAATTCTTTAGAATCATACATGATTGAAGTTAAATGTAAGTTTGATAGCGGAAGGGAGTTACACAAATGAATCAAATTATGAAAACACAAAAATTTATATACAAAGCTTTTTAGTTTGCCTTTTTCATTGAAGTCTCTATTTGGTAAACAAGCCTCGTTTCCAAATTGAGGAACAACACTATCATCTACGCCATTATCGTTTTTACTGAATTTCATTCCATTTTCTTCGGTGATTTGCTGATCTGGAACTCTCCTCTCAGCGTGTTGTCGCTGCTGCGTACCCCAGATAGCCTGCGATGCCATCAGTTCAGACAGCATCCGATTGACACTGTAGGAATCCTTTTGGGATCCTTGACTCGCGTCCTCGTCACTGTCGTTATAAAACCTTTGATCAGAGAGTGGTTGTGTAACGAAGAGCTCCTCGTAACTCTCTGGCGCAGTAGCTGATTGGTTAGTCAAAGGTTCATCTTTAGCACAGATCAATTCTCCTACGGGAATACATGTTTTACTATCATTATCAACATCTCTCTCTTTTTCATTGTCTTGAGTGGAAGCAATTGCTTTTCTGAATCTTCTCTCATTCGAATTATAATATTTATCGACTTCTGTCGAGAATGTCTCCAGGTCGACTGTGTGTGTTTGCAAGGACGTTATTGTCATACTGTTCGAGTTCAAATCAGGTATATGTTCAGGTTCTAGTAGACGAACTGTTAGTTGGTTTGAAGGGTGGTTTTCATCTTCCTTTCTAGGTTCATGCATCTGAAAAATAATATATATGTAGCTAACGTAATGTATGCACTGTGGGGCTAGTTGTTCTAGAGTTTAGAAGTTTGTAAGTTTGGAGTGAATCAAACAAACAAAAAGTATCAAATCTTCTCACCAAACTATTAAAAGATAAAATTAGCAAAAATGATGTGAAAGTTGACCCGTATAAGAAAATATTATAACTTTTAATAATAGCCACCTCTGGCATCAGATATGTGTTAATTTCATCGGCCGCTGGTAAACCACAATGCGTCGAAGTTGACATCAAAGATTTTAAAAAGTTTTGACTTTGAGTTAGATTTAGAATATTTGGTTTGTCGACTTTCTGCTGATTGTGTTTGTGTAAAAAACGATGATATCTCGATTTACTATCGAAATCGTGTTTCGTTGGAGAGTGTTTGATTCTTACACATGGTTCCTCGTTATTTCCTATTTGTTGTTGTTGTTGTTTTTGTAGTATCTCATGGGCCAGATTAATTCCTATTGAAGCGTTTTTACTATCTCGATTAATCATGGCTGGCGACAAATCAACATGATCATCTTCCTCTTCCTCTTGTACATGCGACGAACACAAATTCCAAAATAGCTTTGCGTTTTCTGAAGAACCGTGCGGGAAATTGGCCGCAGCTGACGTCATTTTCGACTCTGGCGACGACGAACCACGGCTTGAGGTCAGAGCGTTTGTGTGTGCATTGACAGCATAAGACATTACGTGGTAGTTGACAAACATGAGCGCGTCCGTCAGTTGTGATCCGTTTGAAGCAGTTTCTTCGTCAGGTGTGCTGCATCTGATCTCATCAACGTCTTGGGCATCATTAGTTTCATCGTTGGCAATCCTAGCTTTCTTTCGAACTGGTGAATTCATCACTACGTATACGTCAGTTCCAGTGCAATTATTATTGTTCTTTTTCTTCTTAGCTTGATAGCATAGCATCTGTGCACCGTTTAAGAAATCTTCATAAGATCCGACATTTAACTGCTGGTCACTGTCGTCATCATCATCTTTGGTCTTAATTATTAACCGATTATTGCTCTTTTCAGTCCAAAGACCATCATTTAATTCAAACTGAAAAAGGAAAACAGGGGAATATGTCACTCTCGTTTGGCGTAGGTTCTATTTCCAAGGAGAGATACAGTTTCGTATTCTTTGTCCATAATAAAACCCAAGGTATTGAAAATGCGATAATTATAATAATGTCTCGTAAAAGCAAAGAAACCATTTAGTACAGTGGAAATAATAGTATAAGCAATGAAGGCAGAAAAACATATCTACCCGGAAAAAAAGTTGTACTGGCTGAATTTTGATTTGTGAACTGGGGAAGGTATCTACTTTCAATTTTTCAAAAGTCCTCCCTTCGCCCCCTTGGTGAAAATTTTTTTTGACCGCCCTTTTGCTGACATCAGCAAAAATTAAAAAATCAAATAATTAGGCAATAAGAAATGGTATGGGGGTGGTTCACCACTCTATCTGACCATGTTTTAAAAGAGAATGCATTTTTATACTTTTCTTAGCATTTTCATTTAATCTTTGCTGACATAAGCACTTTTT
>JAUEKX010121391.1:1717-11961 GCA_031834005.1 Dendronotus venustus
ACAACAACAACAACAACAACACCGACTTCAACAACAACAACTCTGACAACAACACCAACAACTTCAGAGTTATTAGAAATGTCCCTTTCGAATGTTACCTACACGGATGAGCACCGTCACAATGTCACCTCCAAGGAACTACCAAATCTAGAGACCATACCGATTTGTTCGCCCAAAAATGATAAATACGTGACCGTTGATACTACCGAAGAGAGCTATCACTACCACACGTTGAAGATCTGCCGAGACAACAAAGGTACCCCGGGCACTGATGATGACGAGTACATATACATAAAATGCGATGACGAAGATATTTGCTGGGACGAACATCCAAAACAATTGACACAGATTACAGTTTCAAAAGTTCCAAAAGTGTAGTTTCACAACAAAAAAGAACATTGTCTCATTTTACAACAAAAATTACAGAAACTCTTATTGCAATTATCATATTAATTAATTTTTAGGAAACCTAACAATATTATATCAGGGCGCACCACAACTCTTATAATGTTAAAACAGTTGTTATGACATAAGAAAGTTCATCAATGAGTGCTAACAGTTTTCGTTATTTTGCCGATGTGAGGGGTTTTTGTTGTACGAAATAGATTGATCTACTAACTCTTTTGAAAACAATCATCGAATTCATCTGCGCGTGCGTGTTTCTTTATATTTTGCGTGCGTAAAAGACTGCTAGCGGAAAACCATCGACGAAAGCGACTTATCACGATAAAAGCCGTCTATTTATTAACTTATTTTACCGTCGTAGTGGCAACAGTAGAAAGTAAATATTGCACTTTATTATTTTTAACATAACAAAAATATATAGTATTACGTAAATAATCTCTTATCACAATAAAAGCTGTCCATTTATAACCTTTTTGATTTCAATACAACTTCTTTTACCGTCATGGTAGCATCAATAGAAAGTAAATATTACTCTTAATAGTATTAAGCAAATAATCTCTGTGTCAATTTTCAAAAGTTTTAGCATGAGTTTTTATATCACTGGCATTTACTCAAATTTTAAACGGTAAAAAAGTGAAGGTAGTGTTCGTATAATTTAACTTCGTTCCCAGACCTTTTATAAGTTTTTTGTTTTTTTGTTGATGAAATTGTTGCAAAAGGCCCTGGGAGCGAGCTAGAGTATAATAAATTTTGTAATTTATGGATATAGGTTAGTACGTTTTAATAATTACTGCAGTCTATAAGAAACTTTCTGGTTAGATTTGGCAAGAAAAATTTAGATGCTCAAAGCTGAAAATTAAATACGATATTCCCCCTCTCTCCCTACCCCCCCCCCCAAAAAAAAAAAAAATTAAATATTTTTGGACAAAGACGGAGTTTTAAGGCCAATTCTAAAAATATAAAACTTAAAAATAGTAAAATAATAGTATTAGTAAAAATAGTAAAATAATTATATATAATATAAAAACGAAGGTGAAATTGTGACAGAGAAAGGGAGTTGAGAAGAGTGCTACGCGGACATTATATGATAGATAAGACTTCTATAATATCAAAACACGTGTAGCACACTCCCCACAATTTACACCAAAAGATTTTTTAGGTCGATCGTCACATTCTGGAGAGACCATCCAGCTAACACGCGAAGTTAAAAAACTTCAGTGATATCAAAAGATCGCCGAGATAAAGTTTACAACTTTAAAAGTTTTAACGTCACGTGACCTGATACATTACATCACATTACATTAGCAATTTAATTTTTAATGCAATTTTCTTTCGCTTTGGATTTTGTGTGAACTCAAAACCTCACGGAGTTTAGCTTTAAATTGTTTTTTTTATTTAGTTGCTAGTATCAGTTCATTTGAATTGACATCATTGTAATATCGCAATATCATTTCAAAATCATCACAGTTTAATAGATCAACTTCACAGCACGTAACTCTTCAAAAAATAGAAAAATATTTGATAACCAAAAACATTTGTTACACGCCCTAATCTCTCCTTATCTTTTGTACATATATTACGATAACTAAATGCGCACGCGTGGATCTGAAGCCAAAATGATGTCACATAAACAGATAATGAAAACGGCAACGCCAGTAAAGATACCGAAAATGAAGCTTTGTTGATATAAATAATTCTCATGAGGTCTTTTGATGTTTTTTTTGGATCGAGGGTCTTATTAAATAATATATATACATGCATGGGTTATTTCTGGGATTTATGACGTCGTCAAAATTAATCAAGGATATGAGTGTGTTGGCCACTTCACACGAGCTCGGACCAGACCTCCTAGCTAGTATGATTATGTGTCTACAAATAATTTGGTTTCGAAAGTTTTTGGTTTTAGTTTTTCTCATCAACTCAATACACAATAAAAGAGTAAGATTACTTAGAGGTTATAAGCGCCAGGACGCCAGGCTAATTTCTTCTAATAGAAAATATTTTTTGACTTTGGTGTACTTATATTGCCCGTTATAAATCAATTCTCCATAAACCTTAACAATAATAGACATATTGATCGTGATACCCAATTTCAATATTTTCAAAAAATATAGAATAAAGAAATACAAATGTAAAATTATATCTGTTATATTATGTACATTATATTATGCTTTAATATTAAAACGGTCATTTTAAAGATAGCCAAAATAAACTCTTCGTGCTTTGCTAATTAAAATTCTAGTCAATTTTAAAATTAAGAGTATTAAAATAAAAACATTTTTCATTGTAGGTTTAATGCATGAACATTCAAAATTTGTGACTTAATTCGCAAAAATAAATTCCTTAAGTTCAAAAGAACAAGATAAGCTTTTCCCTTAAAATAAAAGCTTGGTTCTCGCATGGGTTTAAATTTTGGGCATTCATTTAGGCACCCACGTGAGCATCTTTGCTTTAAAAACAACCGAAGGTCACACCCTAATAGTGGATCAAGAGGTTCCGCAAACAAGTGTACAGGAGAGCCACAAGGCGATTAACTGTTTAAAAAAATATACCAGAAGATAATTATTGCCTTCACTCTCCTTCGCTGTTGCCGACCCTCTAAATCTAAATTGGGTTCCTCTGCAACCCCAAACAGAGGAGAGAAACAGGTCAGTCGAGAGCAAGGACGACATCGAATGTAGGAAGAAAAAGCCCAACCAATTCTCAAGGAAATCAGAGTGATTGGAACTCTGTGGAGATAAAGAGTTGGCGTAGAATTTGCTGGATGACCTACTGATGATCTGCTACCTTCAATTCATTCAATTAAATAAATACTTACCTAGTCATTTTCAAGAGGTAGATATCAAAGAAAAGCTGGCTCTTAAGAATTCCAACGCCCAGGACTTAGGATGCGCGTAACATGGAACTACTGAACGAAAATGGGAAATCAATCATGGTATGCAAATCAATATTGCCGTAATTATGATTGACCAACAACTGTTATCTGCAAACCACTAGACTAGTATGCATCATCAGAGTGACGGTAATAATATGCACGCGTTAATACGACGTCGGGTTTTGGCTGAGAAATATCTTCCTTCCTTTATGCAGAACTAAAGAAAAAATAAAATTTAATTTTCCAAGCAGAAAATGACACAAAATGTGCAACATCAGCTGTTAAATGAAAGAAGCTGATGTGAGTAGCAGTTTCCTAGAATCGCAACCGAAGAAACGAGATTTTGCAAATCTTTTATTGAGTTTCAACAATAAGAAGTTTTTTCTTGAAGACAATACAAACCTATTTTCGTCGTCGGCGCAACTTACAATCCTCGCTCTTATCATCTGAATTTCAAATCAACCAGTTGCTCGCAATTAATGCCACGGCAAGTGGCACGGCTAGGTCTTGTCATCAGTCCGTGCATTGGTTTGCTACATAAATACAAAATATTTAATACATATGCATCCATGTAAGGTGCATATCTAGAAATATAAGTATATTTTATATCCAAAAAAAAAAAGAAAAGAAAAGATTACAAAATTTTATCAAAGGTCAAATCTTATTATGTTATTATTCGATTAAAGAATGTAATTTTCTCCCGGATGCATTATCATTTTCAAATGTCCATTTCGATCATAAAGTATATTTTCTGCTCCTCTATGATGAGAAGGTCAGCGACCCTCATTCTGATAAATTACGAAGCCAATTTCAAAATTCAATAGCTTTTTTTTTATTTATGTTATGCAAGTTGTCATGACGTCCATATAATAAAGAAAGAGGATGAGGCTGAAACTATAAAAAAAATATAAAGAAAGGCCTACCAGTTAAAGTATCGTATTCCTTCTACAGATCCATCATTTTTGCCATCTGTATGACAAAAAAATAACATGAAATATTTTTCGAAGAAGAACGAAAAGATGAAATTCCATCTTACTTCGCACAAAACTAGACCAGCTCTTTTTCAGGGGAAAACCCTAAACGAATTCAAATATAAACTGTTCCGTTCTATTTACATAATAACCAGCAAAACGACAATGGGCAGGTAACTTTGGACAAAGACTATAGAAATTGTGTGCGGAATTATTTTGATATTTTTTAACTTTGATGTGCAAATGAGATCAAATGAAATATTTTTTCTTTCTTTCAAAGATTCACTTAAGTTGACCCTTTAAAAGAAAGAAATTATAAATTATTTGGAAATAACATATGCGATAATTCTATACACTTTGGGGTTTAGGTTCTAAAGGTAACAGCTAATAGGTAACCAAAAACGTATGTTTACCAGTTTGCATGTGTAGGAAAAAACCACCAAAATTTCCAAAGTTTCTTCCCTTAACCTAGACAGTGCACGACGAAAGTCGAAACGTTTGAAATTGCTTCATAATGACGTTTTTTTTTAGCGCGCAAGTTATCTGGAGAGCTAAAACTTCATCTTAGTTTAAAAACAAACAGAACCTACTGGGTTTTCTCAAATCCACACCAAGCCATACGCCATCGGAAAATTCGACTGGTCCAACGAAACGAAGAATTCCGATATCTCCATTCACATAAACACTCATGCCCTAAAAACCAAATAAGATGTGACCCAAAATTACATACTCGCAAAAATAAGTATCACTAAGATATTTTTTTCAGTTTAACCAGACATCTTAGTTTTCTTGGCAAAATCCGAAGATAATTTCAAAGTCCTCATATCTTATCCACATTGACCAGGGCACAATTTTTGTCTTGTACTTTAATCTAAAACCATGACTCAAAGGAAAAAATTCAAATTTTTAATGATTACTTTCGAAGACGACCACATAAAAGTGCCACGTCTACAGATACCATCGTACGGAATTTGGTATTTGTACCCAAATTTAAATTTTTCTATAATTTATTTTAATTAGTAATTGTACGGTTGTAACTCTCCTTCAGGTTGATTAATTTCCAAGTATCGACTCAATTTAGGGGGTTATTCATTTTAAAAGCACGGATTTTGATTTTTACAAATGAGAAGAAGTTTCAAATAATTTTGTTAACTTCGCGATGCTGTGCATGGACAGGTTCTTTTTTACAAAACAATTAGTTTTTATTTTAACGAAACTTAATCAACTCGTAAATTAATTAAGGTATAAGAAAATTTAAACAAAACACAAAATAACTCATTAATAATATTAACTGTGAAACGAATGCTACTAATGAGAGGTATCTGTCATGCAGCGTGTCTCCTAATTATGGTTTAAAAGTAACGTATGCATAAACGATGAAAACTGCATCTATTTTAGCAAATAGAAATAATCTTTGGGACCAATGACATAGACATAACAGAACACATACCGTCTTAAGTGTGAAATTGACTTGAGCCCCAAATGTTCTGTCGAGTCTATAAAGAAGACGTGGATATATTAATTCTTAATCTCAACAACTTCTTTTACAAAAATTTTCGTGACTAATTTTTTCGTGACTAGTTTTTTTCGTCACTTCTGGTCACTGGTAAGCTCAAATGTAAAATTTAGTATCATTTTGAATAGATTTTTCTCGTTACAGTGAGGTTCTGTTATCTGGAAAAAAAAAATTGTGGCCAACTAGCTGTATGCACAATGTAGGACTTAAAACTGAAAATTATAAGAATTTGCTACTATACCGTTCGTGGTGTTTTTTGGGTTGACTTAGGTGTTGCACACTGGAGTTGACTCGTGGGTTCATGGTCACATGTTTACGAGATTTCTCCTTCACTGAAATTGATGTATGGTCACTTATAAATAATTGACTAATTTGTACTGTACTAATTTTCGCGCATTCGTACTAAAAGATAAAAATTTTTTTTGCCAAAGTTTCTGATTAAAAAGTTCAAAAATTATATGAGCACCTGGATGCTTATTCGATTCTTACAAACCTTTGTCAGCTTCTTCCTCCTCGTCTTCCAACGAATCATTTGGCATCTTTTCACTTTCTCTGTCAAAAGCTTGTTTCAAATCGACTTTAACAAAGAGTTTTTGTTGTTCGTCTCCTTCTATTTGTTTCTTGTTGTTGAACTTCTTCACGGCTACAAGTGAAAGAATAAATCAAAAAGTATTCAAAATAAACGGATGTTTAATTGAAGCTTAAATTAGAGGGGGATCCAGAGTGTGTCAAACATCTCTGGAGGAGAGTATAAAAGTAGTTTTCTTTAAGAACCTTAAGGTGATTGATTTGTAGCTCTCCATCACCGATATTTAACGCACCCTACGGTCGGCCTCAGAAAACGTTGTTTTGGTTTTAGTTACTAGAGTCGAAAAATTGTGATATTCCAAGTTCCAAGAACAGGCTTACTGAAAGTAAAAATTTTCATTAAATTTGAAAATTTTTAAAATTGCCCTAAGCCAATTTTTATTGGGTTCCTCTAGCCTAGTCAAACTAGAGATATTTTGAATTTGAAAAGCATGCGATATACTTACTGGCAGGTGCGTTCAGTTCATTATCCTCTAGCACATCTTCCATCCTATAAAATAAACATGTGAAGGGAAATAAGTATAATAATAATTTCTTATTTGTATAAAAATCTTTATCTTTTCTTTTGTTAGGGAAAACAAGTTTTCTAATAATTCACAACACTATAATTTGCTTAAATTTCGCATCCTTCTAGGCCACAATCAAAATTAGTTTTCGACAATTTTATACCTTTGTATTTTGAATAGTGGTGCAAATATGCCTCGATCAGGGTCACATCTGAAGTATCGGTAATCACCAACAGAACCATCATTTTTACCAACAGGTTCCTCCAGCTCAACACCAACCCACGTCCTTATTAAAAAAGACCAAAAATACACAGTCAAGTGATGGTATTAAGTAATGGGAAAGAACTTTTGTTATTTACGCCAGTGGAATATCCGAAATTGCAATTCAAAAAGACGTATAAATCGTTTAAGAATGAAATTGTTTAGAAGCCGGGCGATTATCCCCCCCCCCTTCTCCCCCCTGTAACAAACAACAACAGCAGATTCATTTCACTTACCCTGGTGCAAATTTTGTTGGACCGCGATATCTGACAAAACCAGACTTTTGGCCGGCAACAACAACCTTTTCACCAAGCTAAAAATTAGAAAATGAAAAAAAAGAAATCGACATCAAGTTTTGTGGAATTCTTCTTTGCATATCCAATTTTTAAGCGTCACAATCAAAGACACAGTCTTGGTCCTAACTGATATCATGTTTACTACCATTTCTAAGCAAATTTAACATATATGTAAGCCTCCATCATCTTATTTCAAGTGGCTAAAAAATACAAATTACGAAAAATGAAAGAATTAAAGCAGACAAGGTAATTTGGGTCCAGGACATTGCCGAGTCAATTCGTTGTTGGCAGGGCTTCAAAACCTATCGAGTGCATGAAGTTATAAGCAGAATCAAAAGACAAACAAAAACTAATTCCAAGAATAAATATGGTTAATTTCCCTCCAAATTGTTGTAAAACCAGTTCAGTATCGACAAAAAATTGGTGTGAGATTTTTATTCCCATTAAAGGTTAAATTTAAGGTATTTTCTTTTAACACTACCACTCGATGATCGTCTAAATTTTAAAATCGTAGACGAAATCCGAAGAAAAGGGAACATCACACAGGTAAACACCAAAAAACATCAACATCATCCAAAATCAAGTGGTCGTGAATATGGTAATTGTCGTTTGCTCGACGAAAGATTTCGCGACACTTGGTAAAATACTGTAGCAGAGATCGGCCTCTAGTCAAGAATTAGAAATAAGAACACAGTATATATAAAATATTTCCACCTACCCTCAAACCAAACATAGCGCTAGTGTCGAGTGAACCAGATGTGTCGCCTAACAGAAAATGAGATTTCATATTGATATTATAAAAAGCAAACAACTGAATCACTTAAATGGTAAACATTAAAAATTAAGACCTTGTACCCAGCTAGTACGAGACGTTAGAACAACGTTATATGGACGTTGACACGATGTCAAAACGACGTCAAAACAACGTTGTGTACTAGCTGGATATGGTCACAGGTTTATTAAAAAAAAATATGACCTTAACATCAATCTCTTTTATCTCTAAATACATAAAATCTCTCGAGATCATCGAGAGAATTTTCCCAAAAAAGTATAATTGCGATTAAGTTGTTAAAAGGAAAGAATATCGAATGGAATGCTAAATTTTGTGCAGGTAATCCGTGTCCAAATAAATTTCAAGATTTACGGAACAAATATTTTTGTAACGGACGATAATCGATATTTGTTTTGTCTATTCTAGAACAAGAAATATGATCGCTAGACTTATCTAATAGACTCTAGAGAATAGACTCCGCTAGGCTAGAAGTAGTGGGGCTAGATTGTCTAACTTCACATACCGTGTACAGGAGACTCTGGCGGCGAAGGAGACAATAAAAAATAGTCAGAATCATATTTCTTCACCAATGTTAGAGGAGCAAAGATTCCTATGGTATTGAACAATAAACTAATAAAATATAGGTACACACTTATTAATTCTATCATCATTTATTTAGTTGAAAATGGAAGGTTTTTCAAAAAACCGAGAGTCTGATTTTTAAGATTTAGAAATTAAAACTTTTGAAATCCAAGCATTTTTGACCAGATCTTTAATTCCTTTTTATTCAAAATATTTTTAATAACAAACCCTTACCGTAGTTTTTCTTACACTGAAAATATTGAACACCAGCGACACTCCCGTTGTTTTTGCCTGTGCTGTCTTCGAGTTCAATACCTGCCCATATCCCTGATGCAAATTCAGTTGATCCGGCAAACCTTAATAATCCAACCTTGATAACAAAAAATCGAGAGAGTAATCTTTGTAAATATATTCTTCACTCTGAAAATATTGTGGAAAACAAGGATTTTGACCTTCCATAATCTGCGAATATCGATATCAACAATCTGCGAAAATAAAGAAAAACCAACGGGGAGGCCCAGGCCCGTTGGTAATGGCTATGTGCACTCACTTCTTTTAATAATGGAATTCCTATTTTGATGACGTCATTTCAGGTTAACCATTCTCCATCCCGTTTGCGAAATTTATCAGTAGTAGATTTTATGACGTCATAAGGACGTAAACAAAAAATTATCATCTTGGAACCCTGACAGTTTTATATTCTATCATTGTTCCAATGATCTTTCCAATTAACCATTATAACAGCACTTCTCGTTCAAAAGATTTCGCAATTGAAAGTTTTGATGACGTCATAGACGTGCCCAAAGTATGCTGTTAGGTTTTTTGGCATTTAGTTTGCAGTTCGACCCGCGGATCAAAAAACGTCTAAAACGTCAGATATTATGCTTCTAAGGTTTCCTCCAATGAATCATTCGATAAATAAATAATATACTGCAATGGCTTTATTTTCACTATTATACTTTCTAACGTCTTTTTACGTTCTTAAATATTTGACGTTTTTTATCGCTTCTATTCTAGCCCGGATTCCTAGCGTTCTTTAGCCTCTCATTGTTACTTTGTTACACATAAAAAACTAGAGTGAAACTATGTGACAGAGATTCGTAGATGAAGACATAACAGTACTATATAATAGACAAAAATAATTTTATTGACAAGTCCAATCTAATAACTTGACTCATTCGAAAAATTTGAATTTTCAAGAAATTCAAGATTCAAGAAAGATTTCTCTCGCACTCGAGGTGTAGGGAATATACGTCGTTGTAATATTCTTCATACTCTTCCCCCTCTCAATCTAAATTTCCTTAAAGTTCATTTAACTAGTAACTAATTCTTGAGTTTCTTTTCCATTCTTTTAACAATTTTACGTGATGTTTACATTTTCCTCACCTTTCCAGCAACAACAACTCGCATGTGCAAATCTAATCCTAATGCTTGCAACACTTTGTTGTTCAGGTTCTAAATGTAAAAAGACA
>JAUEKX010121612.1:0-11960 GCA_031834005.1 Dendronotus venustus
ACAAAAAAATTAAATAACAGAATATAATACTCGTGAATATAACTGCACTAATAGTTACCTTACCGATAATAGGTACCGCTACCTTATTTATTGTGAGAAACTTTCTCCTTCTTAATGACTTTCTTCTTCTAATAATAATAATATATATATATATATTATTACTAACTTTGTATTTTAGGTGGTTCAGCCTTTAACAGAGTCTAATAAACCTAATAAATTTGAAATAAAGGCTTTGGTCATCATAAAAATCTTTTTTCAACTAGGTAGTTTTGCTAGTAGAATTTGTTCAATTTTTACTTTCAGTAATAACGTCATCATGTCAAATTGAAACCTCAATATCTTGAGAACAAAAAAAGATTTTTAAAAATGGTAAAAAATTACCATACAACTTTTTGAGCTATTTATACTTGATTTTTCTCAGGTACTGAAAGGTTTAACATTAGCTGCAGATCTTCTCTGAGAGGTTAATCTTATTTTTACTAGATCCTCAGATCTTCCCAGATCGTCTTAGATTGATCTAAAAAATATGTTTAAAAAATTTTATTCCTATCCTTCAGCTCACCCCCCCCCCCCCAGCCCCAGCATATACACTAGCTGTCAGCATACACACATGATACACCTGTCTAGCCAACTGACATGTATTAGGTAGTTACTTCTATAGTAAAAAACTAATATTAATAAAAAATAATAGACACTAGTAGACATCTAAAAAAACAGTTTAATGTTGGTAGTTCGTCATCATATGTCCTATCCAATATATTAATGTATAAGCTTAAATAAGTAATAATGTTAATGTTGTTTACGTTTTGACACAATTTTGACCGTCAGTGCAATGTAATTCGAAAATTTAACGCTTAAGAATTTCAAAATATAAGCGCGCACGTAAATAAGGCATGGATTACCTTTGGGAATTTTGAAATTCTTGGCTAACAAAAAGCGAACTCATGAAATCATTATTTTTATTCAATGATTATCATTATTCAATGTAGATAAGGCCTTATACTGACTTATGCTGACGCCCGCAATTTATTGAAAGCGAAAACGAAAGTAGATACTGGTTTGTTTTGATCTAAAACTTCTCATTAGACCGACACCGAATGAAGAAAAGTAAATGGAAGTTGCAATGGAAATGGAAATTACTTGGCCAAAACATCTAAAAAATTAAATATACACATTATATTGATTGAGGTAGACAAGTTATATATCAAAATAATAACTTTTTCTACAATTATTAACTTTTTTTATTATGGGTAATTTGTTTTTTGGTGGTTTCAAAAGGCAGCTGATAAGCTATTCTTTGTCATCTTTGGTTCTCAGCCATCCTCACTACATCCATTATGACAATTTCCAATAATTATCAGGTCAACATTTTCTCTGTTGATAGTAAGTGTCTTAATTCGATAAATATGTGCTATTCCAATTAAATAATACTAGCCAATAAAAAGCTGATGACCGATTTCAAAAGATTAAGTTGTTGTGGATGTTCATAGGCAATAAATCTAAAAGCCACTCTTTTAGTTATGTACACTTTATGTTTAACCCTTTAATCTCTGGGACATAAATGTATACTTTGTTTGCTTCCGATGACTGCAACATTTCATTACTTGAAAATAAAGTTGAGCCATTTATGCCCATATGCCCTTAAATTTTCTTTCCCATGATAGTAAACATGTTTAATCTTAATTCAATTAAACTAAAAGCTGAAAGATTTGAAAAAGATGAATGCTGAGTTTTTTTTTATATTCCTTCAGACTTCTCCATGCAGATTCAGGTTATCTTTCTTTTAAAAAAGCAATTAAGTTTATAATGATATTATTTAATTATATACAAAGCATATTCCTTAATTTTCATCTATTTTGTATATAAATTGATCAATAATTACTCATATATGATATATACCTATACCTTTAAACAAAACTTCTTTTACACATTGAATGATTTCAATACAGCAACAAAAATTCAAAAACGAAAAAAATAGCAAAATAAATAAATATTGGTGTTATTATAAAAGTTTATATCTATTTAAATATATGATTTAAATATAAGATATTATGTTGTATTCTTTGCATTAACTTTATTGAAATATCTTCAAGATATTTTCGTAAGACTTTCATGTTATTAAAAACAAATACAAATTTTAATAATAAATCAAGGCTCAAAGCACTGTTAATTAACGAGTATGCTTGACTTTGTTTCATTCGGAAAGATTTTCAACAGTTTGACACCTTTAAGACAAAAAAAAAAAAAAAGTAATTTCGAACCCACAGTAGTGCAAGAAGTTTTGGGGCATACATATATTTATTTATATAATTTAATTCTCAATTTTCCAAAAACAAAAAGTTAAGCAAATAACTGGGCAACTTGAAATTCGACTCAAAAATGGAATTTCTTGGGTAGAAAATATATGTATTATATGAATATATATGTTTTTTTGATCTTAATTAAATACCTCTTGTTAGGATGTACTAAAAGTAATTGTTGTTAAAAAAAAGTTTAAACTATAAAAAAAGATACTTAAAAAAATTATTATATAACATATACGCCTCCATCTTATATTTAGCTCCTCAGGTTTCTTCGTCTATTATTTTGGCTTTCTCATAGAAATCTTCTTGTTGTATATCAAAGTCCTCTTCGAGTGGCGTCTTCGACATATCTTTATAATACATCACATGTCGTTTCCCATGGTTTTTCTTTTTGCAGTAAATCACACAGATGATTAATACCAATAGCAGAATCACAACAATGACCGAGATTGCAATAATTACGCCAGAGCTCATCCCTATAATGGAAAAAACATTCAAAATTTATTCCTTCTGAAAGGTTTCTTGGTTGGTTGGTTGGATTTCGAGTCATGTCAAGCTAAATATTTCTCCCTTACATTGAAAAGAAATTAGAATTATCTGAGAAAGTCTCTTGTAGCCCTGGCTAAGAATCTTTTCCTACCTTTGGCTTCTCTGGCATCTTGAGCGAGTTTATTTAATACGACAGTCGGTTCTATTGTAGTTTTGGTAGTATGAACTGTGGTTCTTGACAATGGGTGATGTGTCTGTAAGAGAAAATAAAATCCAGTTAAATCCTTGTGTTTTTTCTATCGTGTATTTCCTAAACAAAAACCGGTCATAGCTTTCATGAAGAAAAATGACTTTAAGGCTATATTTACTGTTTTTGATGCACTTGTTTTTTCTTGAGTCGTTGTTGCTGTGGTAGTGGTAGTGGTAGTGATTTTCATTCTGGATGTAGTGCTTAGTGTTGTCTTCACCATCAATTTGGTACTTTGCATCTTCGTGGTTCTGGCAGCAGTCGTTGGTCTCTGTGTTGTTGTTTTTGTTGTTGTTGTTGTGCTGTTGGCTTTGGTTGTCCCTAGGGCAGGTGTTGTTTTACCACGCGTAACGTGGACACCCTTGCACGTTTTACCGTCAGCTTGAAAGGTCATATTTCTTGGGCATAAGCACGACACTGATCTCATGCCGTTTTTGTTTGCCAACAAACATAAATGGCTACATCCATTGTTGTTTTTCTCACATGGATTAGCGACTGAAATAACAAAACAAAAATGGTGGTTAAAAATGAGTGGGCACCGCGAGGAATAAATGTCGACTTTTGCTAAATTGAATTAACATTTTGTATTCTGTTAGACTCTTCGCTTATTTTTTTTAACTTTCATGGAACTTATCTAGCGGGTGGGGGGGGGGGGAGGGTATATTTTTGAGCTATTATACGACACATTAACTTTTTTTTTTTAGATTGTGTTATTGATCTTTAGGGAATTAACTTTGTAAAAGTTGACCAATATTTAGCTACGTTGTCGTGGCTCATAGATTTTACTTTACCAAATCTTAACAAGACGGAACCAACCCAACTAAACCTTTTGTATGGTGTACAATGGAGTTCTTGAATTAATTACCATTCGAGTAAAAGAACGTTGTTAGCTTTAAACTTACTCTCTGGTTGTCTTGAAGGATGGTAAATTTTGATGCCCATGGGAGCTATTAAACCGCCTCGTAACGTGCGAATCATTGAACTGTTGAATTTGTTAGCCCTTTTGATACCATTGACCTTCCAGTCAGTCCAGTATAAATTATCGTTAAAACTATCCAAAGCAAATGGATGTGCGATGCCTATGAAAGGGAATGGAGCTTAGAATACATATCTTGTAAAATATAAAGAATCCATTTTTCAAAAATCTAGGCTGCATCCCGAAATCTGATTGGCTAGCATTTTGAGGGAATTGAAACATGGGAAAATTATTTCTTTACTTACTAAAGTAATTAAACGCGGTAAAAATAATAGTGTTTTTTTCTGACTGAAACAATTTCCTATTCCATTGAATCTTTTTCTCGTAAGCCATAAAAACTATAATTAAATCTTTTTATTTTGATAGAATTTCAGAGTTTTTGCGTGAATACTTAACGTTTAGTATTTTTGATTCGAAGAATAAAATATACTGGTATAAATGAGCACCCTCTCCGCCTTACCAGCTCTTGTTATAAGTTGTCTATTATTGCCATCAAAATCTGCCACTTCCAAGTTCCTTAATTTCGCATCGATCCAATACAGTTTTCTTTGAATTAGGTCTAAAGTCAAGCCGTTGGGCCACACGATGTTTTTGTCAATGATCTTTTTCCTTGTCTTCAAATCACCGTCCATGGATATCTTTTCAATGGCTGATGATTTGTCACCCCAATCTGTCCAATAGAGATATCTAAAAAAAGATATTAAGCATATAATCATTAAATAAGTACCATCATAGTATACCATTTATTCCGTAATTCAATAGTGCTATCAATGAGGCCACCGGCAACAGTCTATTTATGGAACTAGTAACCAGATAACCTTCGCTATGATGATATACTAACCAGTGAATTATGACCATTCAACCAAAGCTCAACTGATAAATAGAAAGGAAAGTCACAATAAAAAGGGGATATAAAGTATTATGAAAATCAAACTAGATATAACGATAATTAACAACCAACAAAATATAAAATGTGAACAACTGTAAACAAAGGTACAATTGAAACATTTTACATACCCCATTTCCGGGTCTAAAGCAATAGCCCTTGGTTCTGTCAACCCGACTTTCACCAAATCCGCATTGTTTGTACCATCGATGTCGGCCACCTCAATTGTCTTATACCCAGTATCTGTCCAATACAGTTTCCCGGTCACCCAGTCCACAGCTAGGCCATCCGGTGTGTGCACCTTTGCAATGACTGTCTCTACTACCGGTTTAAACTGATCGATTTTGGCTCTTTTGATTGTCTCGTCGATAGCGTCGGCCATGTAAATGTAATTGTCTTTGACGTGGAAATCAAAGCTGATAACACCCTTCAGTTGGTTGACCGCGATTGAGTAGTTTTGTCCGTCCAAGGAGAGTGTACGGATGTCTTGTCGATTGGAAAAAAAAACCTTTGGTTCGCCAGCTAGAAGAAGAGAAGGAGGAAATTCTTTTTCTTTTTGTTGTTTACGTGTCAAAGTCCAGTGTCTTATAAAACATCATATTGACGTATTAGAAACATTTGTGCATCCAAAAAGATTTAATTAAATAGCCTGTGGCGAATTTCTAAAGATTATTGGGTTTGCCTCTGGTTTTCATAAAGTTTTTCGCCCTTTTTCTGCTTTTAGAATAAAAAAAGGTGCAACTGTTTAGAGATTCAAAGTACATTATATGGCATCGGTAGTCGTAATGTCAATAGGTTTCCTATTGCTTGTTACTTCTTTCTTACGTGGTAATCTTACTTACCGATCACTTTGCAGGTTTTTCTATCAGGTTCTATTTGGAACCCATCCACGCATGAGCATTTGAAAGAGCCTTTAGTATTTTTACATTTTTGATGACACATGCCGTGAACTTTACATTCGTTGATGTCTTCACAACTTCGACCGTCTCCCATCAATCGATATCCTGAAAGAAAAAAAACAAACATGAAATTCTCAATAAAAAGTACGGTGGCTAGTGGGGAAAGACTGTATTTAAGCGCCTTGGTGAATATAAAATATTTGGGATTCTAAGAGGCACGCTTATTCAAGTAGAGTGTTTTAATTGAGCAGAATGTTTCAATCTTTACAGTGGCTGAAAGTTATTGTAGAGTCAACGACAAACCAGAATTCAGCTTCCCACAATTTCACTTTTACAGTTTCAAAAATTTACAACAACTGTCTCTTACCAGAATTACAAGAGCATTTGTAGCCAACTTTCAAATCATTGCATTTATGCATGCAATGTCCTT
Source organism: Dendronotus venustus (assembly GCA_031834005.1). Lineage (NCBI taxonomy): Eukaryota > Metazoa > Mollusca > Gastropoda > Nudibranchia > Dendronotidae > Dendronotus > Dendronotus venustus. The sequence continues at coordinate 6,231 of JAUEKX010121612.1, forward strand.
TATGACTCAAACACTCGTTGATAAAGCAATTCATTGGTTCATCTTCGCCATTTGGACAATCATTCTTGAAATCACACACATGTTGTTCAGGTACACAAGTGCCGTCAGAACAATTGAAGTGTGCGCCAGTACAACTCACAGGTGGTTGGGTTGTTTTAGCTGGAAAGAGATGAACAGTTATAAAGGGGGTTTATTTTAACAAAAAAATGTATAAACTATACGTTAAATAAAATATTAATAATAGGTTTGTACTTACGACAATTCTTCTCGTCAGATCCATCATTGCATTGAGTTATTCCATCACATTTTTGAGGCTTTGAAATGCATTGCTTCCCATCGACACATGCAAATTTCGCGGCCGGACAAGTGACCTTTTCTAAAAAAGCAAATAAAAATAGTATCAGTATTTTATTCCGACAGACAGACAGAGGTTCTGACAGATTGTTAACATTGTTCTAATTTCATTTTTTCTTGAGGATGGAAAAATATGGGGTTTTGTTTACTTTGAGTAACTTTTGGCTTTTTTTTTTGGTTCTGAAAATAAAGTTTCTTTGCAAGAATGATTAAAAATTTGACCAAATGCGAATAAATTATGTCCATACCACAATTATTTTCATCACTGCCATCAGTACAATCTGCATCACCATCACACCTCCAATCTGACGAGATACAATCGCGATTCGCACACGCCCATTTCCCTGTAGGACACGTTTTTGGAGCAGGAGTGCTTTTACAATTCTTCTCGTCTTCACCATTTGGGTGGCAATCTTCGTTCCCATCGCAAACCCATCGCATTGGGATGCATTGTCGGCCACATTGGAATTCACCGGACGCACATGTCGCATTCGCCGACACTGACCGATCAAAGCGTAAATGAAAATTTGAATTGTTTGTCAGTTTTATTCTTTAGTATGGCCATAAATGAAGAAAAGAAATATCGCTGAAAAGCTCTCTATTAAGTCAAAGACCTCTTGCAAAAATAACAACAAGCACTATTGTTGAGATACTGCCCCGACATTATCATTCTTCCATGCTGCACTAGAGGAAATATCGCGTAAAATCTAAATCTAAATAAAAACTTCAAAAATAGACACAATTTGAGTAATAACTTCGATCGAATTTTTCTAGTCAACCAAACTAGGAGACAGGATATAGAATGGAATAACTTTGGTACCATACCAGCAGGACAATCAAGTTCGTCAGATCGATCATAACAGTCGTCATCACCGTCACATTTCCAAGATTTACTGATGCATGATCCATCTTTACACGTGAATTGATAGGATCGACATTTTGCTAGAGCTAAAACAAAATCAAAGTTCAGGAGTTCGAAAGGATTGTAAGGGGAAATTACCCCAAATGCACCCGATTACTGTCATATGGTGATGTTGACTATAAAAGTATTATGGATTACGTCTGAATGAATAAAGACAAATTCAAATGAAATGGATTAGGAGATTTATAAAAGCTCAGGGTCAGATCTCGCAAATCTTTTAATGGAAACACAAAAATTTTCTTTTAAAAAACCTCGTGTCGCCCGCGCGGGTATTACAAATTCGTTTGGTCGCAACTTTGTGCCTCTTCGTTGTTTTAGAAAGCGGATGCAAGCCTAAAGCTATATATATATATGCACACAATTTTTTGGACATTTTCACTATCGTGTAACAGGGTGGTTTAGAGAAAATGCCTCTGAGAACAAAAGAATCTATTGTTTGAATAGAAATGTTTCTCAGTAACCTTGTATGTATATTTTTTGAAAAATGTGCAATTTCTGGTAATCTCTCGTTAAATTTGGAACACTCAAAAAGTTATTACAAAACTTACCATTTTCACAAGTGGATTCATCCGTGCGATCGCCACAGTCATCAGTACCATCGCAAACCCACTTCGTTGGTATGCAGCGAGAGTTATTGCACTGAAAGGAATCCGACTGACACGTGGGCTTCGGACAGTCCCTCTCATCCGATCTGTCCAAACAGTCGTTCTCACCATCACAGCGCCACTCTTTCGGCAGACAGCGCTTGTCTCCGGAGCATTGGAATTGACTATCGGTATTGCATGTTGTGGATAGGCAGTCCTCCTCGTCCGAGTTGTCCCCGCAGTCGTCCATTTTATCGCACTTGTACGATAGCGGGATGCACTTTTCCGATTTGCAGAGGAATTTCCCCAAACCACACTGGTAACCTTGATTTGTTGGACTCACTAAAAATATACACATTATTTTTGAGAAACGTTTTTTTAAGATACATGAAGCTGGACTTTTACCAAAGTTAAGAAACATTTATTTAAGAAACATTTTAGGCTGGATTTGACAACAAGTTAAGAAATGCCGCTGTATGAGATTCTATGGAAATTGATCATACGTACGTACGTTTCTTTATTGTTCTAAAGAAATGTTTCGCAATTTAATCTATCTGATATAGTTGCATTGAAAAAAATTCATGAAATATTCAATAAAATAACTTTTAATGCGAATATAAAATAACATTAAAGATGTAGAGGTAGATTATGCAAAACTTTTTAATTATGTACAAAATTCGCGAACTTTGCATGCGTCTTGAGGTTGGTTGACTCGGCTTGGACCGCTTGTATGAAAAAAGTTGACCCGGTTAGGCTTAGCTTGCAGAGTTGAACCGGGTCAGCTTTTTTTATATATACACGATCCAAAATTAATATGTTTTTCTACTATAGGCCGAGTTATCTATAACTCGGCATTTCAGCCCAACCCAGGTCAACCCGTCTCATATCATCAGGTCTTAAGAGAGGTGCCCCTATTCTCAACATCCCCATCATCTCGGAAATAAATGGAGAAAAACGAACAGAATTTGCAATAGTTCAAGTTTCCAACTGTAACTAAAAGAATATGTAAAATCTAGTTTTTCTTCTTTTGTTTCCGAAGTAATTGGGATGTGGAGAATAGGAGGGTATTAAGAATAGGGGCATTTCCCACATATATATATAGACGAGTTGGGGTATCCTTATTTGTTGTCGCTTCCACGCAAAAATCTATCGCATGCGCATATCGACGCTAACTGTAAGACATTGTAGCCTGTCTATAACTACAGCAGTGACATGAAGGATTTTGACTGATTTATTGGTATCTTATCAAAATTCTTTTTTTTTCAATCTTTTGTAATCACAGCTTGTAAATAATCTTCAAATTTTATATATTATAAACCTTTCATTTTTTCAAGGACATACGGTAAATGCGAATGATTTCCTTTATCGAAATATGGATTTTATATTAAAACTTACCTTGAAAGGTTCCCGTGATGCAAGCATAAAAAATCAGGCTGTGAAATGCTCTCCATAGTCTTGTCTTCATTATTACAACCACAATTCCAACTACAACCACTAACTTAGTGTTTCTTATTTTTGTTTTGCTAAAAAATGTTTCTTATTCTTGTAAAATTTCCTTTTACAACACGAAATTATTCCTCGATTATAATATCTCTCAACTCAACTTTTAAACTAAAAAGATGAAAATAAAACTTTTATAGAGAAAATTTATAGAGAAAATACGCATACGTGTACAACGTGTGGTTTGTCGAAAATCCGCGAAACTGACCGAATGTAGAAATCTACTATTTTATACATCCACTCCTACCTATCACTGTTTATTTCCATTGAGAAATATTCATAGTAACTAAAAAATTCATGCTTTATTCATAAAATGAAATTTCGCCCAAGAGAGTTGTAAACTTTAATATTTTATGACAAATCATGTGACTTTTCCAATTGATAAATCTTTTCCGCGGAATTTGTTTTCTAAAATACGTTTTTAATCCCCTAGTTGCTAATTTTGCTAGTTACCAAGGGAATAGAACTTAACTACAAAACTACAATAACAAAAACAAAATAACTCTATTTAAAACGGCCTGCTTGTGTCTCAAAAATAAAAAATCATTCGCAGGCCAGATTGTTTTAAAATGATCATTAAAAAAATCGTTTTTCATTTTGATGATGATTTAAATAATAAATAACGTATTTCGATGGTTGTTATTTATTTAATTTCAAGAAAAACACACACTTTTTCAGATTAAAATAATTAAAATGTGTGCGAAATACTATGTTAAACAACGAAATATTGCAGTAACCTTGTTATTTAAAAATATGAAATAAATTAAGTCTCATAAAATAAGTCTCAACAAGAAGAAGAAAAAAAACTATACTTTCTTATGACTACAATTATTCTTATAAAAAATAGGCAAGACACAGAATCTACTTTTATGTTTTAACTTGTTAATTCAATTTTTAAGATGTGTTATTGTTTTTTCGAATATTTACCGTGCCCTGAAACCCTCGCATTACTTGAATTTGAAAAGAAATAAAATAATCTACAAATGAAGTGCATAAGATAAAAAAAGTCTTTTTTGCAAACTCAAAGATGTAAATGGTTTGTTGATATAAATAGAGTAGAAATTGGGAATGGGAGGTAGACATAGTCAAAGAAATAACGCGATTAATCAAAGCTCGCTACGGATAATTTCAATAAAAAAATGTCAATGTAGGTAAATATTTTTCTCTATATATGTTTCTAGCTATGCCTCTGTTCTGTATTATCTATCAGCCAACACTGTACTATCTCTACAAGAATTTCATTGATCAAATATACCAAGTCGTGTGATATTACGTTCCCTCTTTGCGATAAAAATGATTTTGGCGGGTTTCCCTCACTTAATAATCAACAATACTACCTGATATAACCTTTCACAAGAAAGATTTGTAACATACAATGTTTACATACAATTCGTTTTTACACTTCATTTTCACTTCATTCATAACAATAAACAAAAAAAAACAAAGGAAGAAAAATAAAACGAAGATGAACTATATCTTTGCCGTCTTTAGAATTTGTAAATTTTTTATGAGACCCTCTATTTTTCTCTTAACTGATAAACATATGTTTCTATATATTTTATTGTTATTACTAATTATTATTATTATTATTAATTTACATATTTTCTGATGATTCATAATCATGAAAAACAGCTATGGGCTAAAATTTAGTTCAAAATCCAAATACAAGATTTCATATATCGGAACAATCCGGACTAAAATCGGGAAAATCATGTGGTTTTTATAAAAATGTTTCTCTGTTTTATAAGAAACAGTTCTTTAAGTAACATTCTAAGAATATATATCAAAAGCTCATGGCTCTTGGAGTTTTTGCAAACTGAAAGCTGAAATTGAGTTAAAAGCATGTTCACCCAAATGTTTCTTTGGTCCTCAGAAATACTTAGTATATACACGAACCCAGTCTGTTGGTACAAGACGTTAAAGTAACATTTAAACGACATTGAAATGACGTCCTGTGCAAACACCAAATTAAAACCAAAATAGAATTAAAAATACATAAAATACAGATTTTGATAACTTCATTGTCATAAGAATAAATCAAAGAGTTTCCCAGGAAAAAATGGGAGGCAACGAAATCTCTTTCATAATTGCATCAGATTTAGTAGCAGACTTTGAACTTATATATATATATAAAGTATATGTACTAAATTATTCATGTGCAGAGAAAACTTCAATCAAAAACTCTTTGTTCAATTCATCCATGTTTCCTTTTCTCTTTCCCTTTCTTGTGCTTTTTAAACAAACATTATTCGTGTTTGAAGTATTTGAAAAATCTAAAGGATTTTCCGTTAATCACCAACGTAACTATTAATTACACGAAAAGAAGTGGTTTTTAATTACCGCTATTATATCATTTCTTAAATTTCCTTT
>JAUEKX010121723.1:0-11958 GCA_031834005.1 Dendronotus venustus
TAATAATAATAATAATAATAATAATAATAATAATAATAATAATAATAATCAAATTCTAAAAATAAAGAGAGAGAATATGCACTAAAGATACCTGATATTAGGATTTTTGGTAATTTCTCTGGGCACTATAAATACAAATTTATTATGCACTATTATTATTAAATTCTAAAAAGGACACCCAGACAGCCATTACATACCTGGCATCATTAATAGTAGTTTCTTCTTGAGATGATGGCAATGAAAGGGTAGAAGGTGGAGAAGACAACGTTGAAGAAGTAGTTTCTTGTGATTCTATTTTATTCACTGGAGGGTTTGGAACAAATACTTCACTCCATATTGGTGAATCTGAGAGAAATATTTCCTCTTCAAATTGATTTAAAAAGCTATGGGAAACAAAAAATTATGAAATTATAATCAATCATCACTTTGCATTTTGTTAACTAAATTTCAGTTCTACGAAACTACTTTAAGTAATAGATATACCAAATATATTATGTTTAAATAAAAAATAAATAACTGTCCTTTGAGGTTCACATAATAAATATATATATAACAAATAGTAATCCATAATTGACTTAGAATATATCAAACAGTTAAAGCAAGTGCAGTCCAGGCATAAGGCATCTATGACTTTGAATGATTCAGACTTGTCTATTATAAGCTCAACTAATAAAATCACCAAAGACAAATTTCCATTTTTCACTTGTTTCAGAAGTGTTAACACTCATTTGAATGGTATGCTTTTTGAGTGAATCAATAAGGCCAGAAAATTCCGTAAAGAAAAACTGTAAAACATTATTTACCCAGGAAAATGAGAAAGTACTTTTACACGTGTATCTGGTGGCAGCTTATCCTTCTCAGCAGAAAACTTGTCTAGCAATTGTTGTTTCATCAAACTAAATACTGATTTTAAGAAATTTTGTCCAAATATGTTAGTGACTTCAAACTTCTGCATACTGTCACAAAACAGTGGGACATGACAGTAACATAACCATCTGAAAGAGAATAAAGTGAAGAAATTATGTTTTAAAGGTTTATTGGTATACAGTTATAGTTTTTCTAGTAATAGGCAGCTTCAAAGCCTTTTAAAATTAAATTTTCCCCTTTGATGTTGTCATTAAAGTTATTCTAATTTTAACATAAAATTAAGTTTTATCAGAATTTATAATCATATAAAGCAACATATATAAGTTTAATACGTTGATTTAAATTTCTTAAAACTTGGCTAATTTAAGCCTTGGTTTTTTTATATATTATATATATATATATATATATATACTTATTTTGTTTGTTATAAAAAAGCTTGTAAATAAGAGAAAATTACCTTGTGTAGTTTACTTTATATGAAGATATATCATCAGCTGGAAGTCTTTGTTTTCTTGCTACTGGTGTTTCTAATTTCCAGTGGTTTAAACATCTAATAAATATCCTTGCAAGTTCATGCATTATTTGTGAGTGATGAGATTGAGAACCAAATTTGTGTTGGACAAAGTTCTTAACACCCTGTACAAAATTCACAAAGATTAGTACCTCTAAGATACATGTTTTCTTCTAAATTTAGTAAGCAAACATTAAATAAGCAACCAGGGCTCATAGCTAGAAAAAGTAAGCAAGCAAGCAAGCAATGTCTTCTTTTACCAAGAATTTATATATTGTTGTTACTGTCATTCTTGTTTGGCAACATTTGTTACATTGTAAAAACCTTATATTTTTAACTTTTTGCAACTTTTGGAGCTTGGGTAGAGAATTTCATTATTTTCTAATTTTCTATCAAAAAGATTCCTGTATAGAAAAATTATGGATCTCAAAAAGGTATATATATATATATATGTATATATATATGATGAAATTTTACTATAATAATAATATACTTTAAATAGCTTTTTTCAGACTATTTTCCTATTTTCTGAGCCAAGCTGGCTAATTAACATAAAAATATTTATTTAATCTCCATAATACTAAAAACCTTTGGGGCTAAGCAACAGTCAAGTTGTTTATATAAAAAAAAGTGTACCAGTTTTAACTACAAGGAATGAAAAGATATAATACACTGCATACAAATTGAGCAAAAGTAAACTAACCTTTTCAATGCTGGGTGTTTCAAAAGGAGGTTTCCCAAGAGGTCCCTCAACTGATGGCTTGGTCATTTGAAGAATGCTTTTACGTAACAGTTTAAACAAATAGAAATAAACCTGTTTATTATCATTGTCTGTCTCTTTGTGGACACACATGAAAAGATTCTCAACATCAACAACCATTGATAGTAAGTAGTTAATTTCATCTTCAGATTCATTATCCAAATGTGAGACATGATCACTGACAGGATGTTGACATGCTCTGCAGTTTGTGATTAAAGTTATTTGTGGTGAGACAACATTATTATGATCAGGTGTACGTTGAGGAGTTGGATTTTTCCAACCATTGCATGTACATTGTGTGTTATTGCCTTTAAACTAAAAAACAAAAACAATATATATATAATGTATTTCTTTGTACAAAATAAAGTTTAAAATAACTAGCTCACACATTGCCATTTAGTACGTAACCTGCCAAGAATTAGAAAGAAGTAAGTAAGTAAGTAATGCGGGGAGGTCTAGTGTCGGTATCAACCATACAACAAGGGAGTCTATCCCCTTTTCCTTTGCGCTAGATTGATTGCTGATTGGAGCGCCACACCTACTCTCAGCTCCCAGTGACTTACCGCACAGATCAGATTACCCAAGCTGTGCTACTCATACGTTGAGTTGACGGAGGCAGGCATCAAACCTGCAACCTTTCGGTTACAAGGTGAATGCTCTACCGACTGAGCTAACCTGCCGTAAAAAAGAAAGAAATACAGCAACCAAAATGTAGTTTATAAGATTGTAGTCACCTCTATGGACAGTATGGCATGCAGAATCCTATTTTGGAAAACATTTTAACTTTATAACATAAAATACTTACTTTACATGAAGAATAAACAGCCAATTTTTCCAATTTCTTAACCTTTGGTAAAGCTTTAACTTGCTGCTTTTTCTGTTGAATTCGCTGTATATTTGTTGGTCTACTTAATTCCCCAGGAGTTAAAGAAACATTCTTTCTAGCATTTTGCTGTTGAAAATCTTCCTGAGAAGTATCTAAAGTTGTTTTGTTATTATTAAGTTTGTTTGATCCTTCATTTTGACCAATGTGCGAAGCCATGTTTTTTTTTTTGGAATGTTATGATGTTGCCTTGTGTATTCAAACAAATTATAGAACGAATATCATAATTAAAAAAGAGGCTATCGAGGCTAAAAAACAGCGCGGATATTAGTAAAAACAAGATGGCGAGCAACAAACCAGAGAAATCTGTTATCTTTGTATGTCTGGGAAACATATGTCGTTCTCCAATGGCAGAAGCTATTTTAAAATACCTTATCAGCGAAAGAAACGATAGTAAAGACTGGTTGATTGAAAGTGCCGGAACAGCACGCTACCATATTGGAGAGCAGCCCGATGATCGTTGTATCGAGACTCTTGAAAAACACAAAATACACAATTTTCGGAGCACAGTAAGACAGATTGAAAAGCAGGATTTCTCTAAATTTCAATGGGTTTTTGTTTTTGATGGAGAAAATAAGAAAAATGTTGAAAAAGTAAAACCATCCTCATCAGGAAGCCGTGTTTTGTTGCTTCGGGATTTTGATACAGAAAAAGACGGCGAAAAGAACCCAACAGTTATAGACCCTTATTGGTACGATGATAGTTATTTTGAGTTATGTTATCAACAATGTGAGAGAAGCCTTAAGAGCTTCGTATCAGAAGAATTTAATTAATTATAAATTTTTTTTAATTATAATAAATATATATATATATATATATATGCTACTGGTTAGTTTTTTTTCGCAAAACCGCAGCCTCAACGTTCTCATAACAAATCGTATATATATATATACATGGTGTCTGTAATAAAAAAGTCTCTTCTAACTTTGAGATTTGAATGTAGACGTATGTATTTATGAATGCAAATTATAACTATATTTGTTCTTGCAATTATAAATGTGGCATCGGTTTTACGACCTTAACCCTAGCTATAAAGGATGGGCCCATGGCAATTATGCCGCTCCTCCTTTGAACTTTGAAGCAATGGTAATGGTATAAAATTTATTCTTTCTATATACCCTAATCCTGTTTTTAGCGTCGCGGAGCTAATTTAAAAATTGCCTTAACAGGTTAATAAAATTATTTTCAAAATAAAAAGCAGGAAATTTTCGCGTGAACAAAATTTCGAGAATTTTTATTCAAATTCACGAAAATTTCTTCCTTTAGGGTACTAGTACTGGAAGAAATTTTCGCGGAATTTATTTTCGCAGATGAGAGGGTCTAAATTGGCGAATTTCGCGGATGAGCAGTTTTCAGAAAAAATTTTTAACACAATAAATAGATCAAATTCAATAACAATACTTCTTTTTAAGTCTTTCAAACTAAACAGTGGAATATAAAAAAAACTTTAGATTTCGCGGAATTTAATTTCGCGGATCGGCTATTTTGACACGTTTCGCGGAATTTATTTTGCGAATTAGGGCAAAAACCGCGAAAATTTCTTCCCTTAAGGTAAGATGATGCATTATGGGTAAAAAAAACTGGGAACTTGTCTCCTTCTTCGGGGATAGAAGTTTGTAACAGCGAGGTAGAAAAAAAATCTAATTTGCAATCGATTAAGAAAAGGAATCGTGTTAAAGGAGCTAACAGTCAAAATGGGATCGTTACAGGACAACCTACCTTAAATTATCCGTAATAAGCTTTACCTTTTTACTACGGTAGGGTTTTCTAACATGCGGTCAAATCGTACTTTAATGATAAGGCGACTAAAACTATCGCCATCGCCATCTCTTTCATCCAACATAAATGAAACTTTAAAAACTAAGCTCCTCCTACTTTCTCTTTAGTAAAATCTATGAAAAAAAAGCTAAACCTCCATCTCCAGGACCAAAACAGTGGTGAGCTATCTGTCAAACAAACTTATAATAAATGACTAGCATTTTAGATGAAAAAATATACCCAGAGTTAGATCCATTAGCTCCAATAGATGAAACAGAATCTTATCGCTTAAGACAAACTAACCAGTAAGAACGAACATGCAATTTTTACGTAAAGAAATCATTCATAGAGATGAGATTGCAAAAGCATTGTAAGCATCGAGCTAGTGTCATGACAATAAGCAACACTTTAGCCATCACCGCAATCACGAGTCTAGAAATAAACTAGCATTGCAACTCTAACAAATGGTGTTGGTATTCTTTTAAGCATTATTCTCGTATCAGCTCCGTAATTATACACAAAATATATTGGATTCAAAGGCAAAAGGATGACAAAATAAAAAGCTAGAAACTAGACTTAAAGCTAGACTCTATTCCATTATAGTTAAAGGTTATAGAAGATGCACACCAAGAGTACCCATTTGTCTTGAGAGAAATTAAAATTGTAAATTATCTATAATAAAAATTCTCTCCACTTTCTTGTTGAAAGTCTCCATATCTTGACTATATGCGCAGATAGTAAAAATATCGAAAAATCTTAGATCTACTCATCATGAAATGGTCGCTTCAAGCTTCTATTCTCGTCTCCATTTATAGATATAAACTAGATAGCTATTAGTTTTAATTTTTAAATTAATGCAAAGAATTCAGTTAAATATATTTTAAGATGGCATTAGATATTTTGGATTTCTATCTATGTTGTTCCTTTGTTATTCCTCAATAATTATTTTATAAAGTTACAAGAAGATTCGGTAAATATCTTTTCTTGTAATATTGATCTAGCTCGTTCAATAAAAAATTTATTCAGTAATTGGAAATTGTTGTACATCATTTTTATAGCACGATTATTTACGGTTTGTCTTTCCGACATATTTTTTTAATTTTGTAACAAACTCGATTGATAGTGACAACAGAATAGTTATAATGACGCCGTGGTCATTATTTTCGTCATTCTATGACGCAGGTGAAATTCAAAAAAGTCAAAACTTTACTACTGCTTAATGTCTGTTTTACGTCCTTCGCTTTATCTCCATAGTATATATGACATAAGTATAATAAGCATAAATTAATTAATGATTATGTATATGAATTTATAAATCTGTATAAATTATCGCAATAGACACATTATCTCCTTAATATGTTGGTAATAGATAGGTAGAGTTAGTTAACCCTTCTCTTTGCTTTGACTAACGAGTTGAGTTCAAATATACCACCAGCTTATTGCGATCATTTTGAAGAATCCCAGAAAACGAATACTGAAGTGCCTCTATCATTATCTCTGACTGTATCGATTTCTCCTTGTGTTTCCAAATCTCTAAAGAAATTTCTTCACCAACAGGCTCTTTGTTTACAATATTTAAACCACTAACTTTCGATACATTGATTTCTCGTTGCTGATATATAACGGTGAGCATTATCATCTCCCCGGAAAAAAGATTGGATTGCTGCCACAATACTGGTTTATGTCCCTAAATCGGTTATGAACTCAATATTCGTTACAGCAGACAAATAAAAACAAGCAATGTTATCCGGTGCATTGTTTCAATGTATTACTTCTAACCATAGAACTCGACGACTATATCCAGCAATCGCGCTATGGATAGGAAACCCCCAGAGTTTCAACCGTAGCCGTCTATATGCCACGCAAAATTAGGTCCTGGGTTAAGGTACCTTCTCCTTTTTAAATGGTGACATCTTCGATTCTCAGTGCCATCAGGGTCCAATTCCTTCATAATAACACGAACTATGCTATGTAGGACATGCAAATCGTCAAGTTCTAAGTAATACCAAGCTGACCTGTAGCCACCAGCAGAAGCTACAAAGTCCGTTTATCAAATTACGTGATGAAAATTTAATGCCATGCAATAATAATGTTATACAAATATCAAGTAATAAAAATTCTTATTTATTTTCTATAAAAGCTTTTCGACTTAACGTCATCGTCAGTACAGTAAAATGTAAAACAATAGTAAAACAAATTACGTGTACATTAATAATAACAGTAACCATAACAACAAACATAATAATAGTTCATATTTATATGGGGTAAACCCAGAAAACCCGGACCAATTTCGTGCCGTAATTATTTCCACTTGAGGCCACTAAATTATTTTGGAAATTAAAATAAAATGTAATTAAAATATTAAAAACAATTTATTAGACAGAATAATATATTCAAGAGCAAGATTATTAATGGCCTTGAAAGTTAGGATAGCTTATTCAAGATCAAAACGTTACAAAACATAAATTTGTTTAATACCTGCAGAAAAATGTAATGATTTGGATATGGTGGATTGTACTTTGTTGATCAAAGTTGGTGATGAGTAGCCCAAGTGGTAGAACAATAGTGGAGGTACGGTAATACCAAAGTGCTTATTAGTATATTAATATCAGTGGAATCTAGAAATCTAGATAATTGCCTGATCTTGAGCATCTTAAGATTGATCGTTCTAGTTACCTCCTTAACCTGTTTATTCTATGACAAAGTATTATCAAAATGCATTCCGAGATATTTTACGCAATCTTTAGTTACCAAATCTTGACCCTTGAACTTAGCCTTCTTGTTGACACAGAATTTCTGATTCACAGAATAACAGAATTTGAAAAGAAGATGGTCTCACACTTTTTTGCATTTGGCGTTAGTATATTTAGGGAAAACTATTTGTCCACATTAATTAATTCATTTCCCATACTTGTAATGATAGAAGTAATACCATTAATTGCCTGGATGAGGATGATATCATCGGCATAGAGATGGACATAGGATGATTTAATGAATGATTGAATGTCGTTAATACAGATTAGGAAAAACAGGGGGCCTAAAACGGAGCCCTGTGGCACTATCACACAATCAGATAGATAGGTACAAAGCTTTTTAATAAAAACGATAGGTTTCTTGATAGATGGGGACCTATAAGAGACACATACAAAGAAAGGCTTGGAATTTTTGAATTTTATTTTAATCTAAAAAATAAATTAATACTTACCATACCATGGCGGTCACTGTCAAAACGAAATAGTCTGAAATTTCGGATCATAATTTCAGCATCAAAGATATATCATTATTAAGTTTTGTTTCGGAAACAGCAAATACCTCGAGTTTAAGGGAGCTAACTAAGATACGAACTTCATCGATTGTGTTGAGAAGTCCATTTACATTTAGTAGAAGCTAACTCAGTGAATTTATTATTATCATGAATATGAGGGTTTAAAAAAAGTTATGTTGAGCTGTGGCCGAGTGGTTAAGGCACTCGACTCGTAATCTGTTGGTCAGTGGTTCGAGTCCAACAAAGGTTACAGTGGCGAAGATAACCTATTGCTGCTAATTGCCATGGGATTCTGTTGTAGGTGTTACACAACGAAGAAAGGACTCACTATATATACTATGATCAGTACTGAAGAGACAATCCCAGGTTCATGAATAAATGTCATCTGAATGGGTGCTTAAATCGAGTGATGGTAATTCATCCATAAGGCAGCAACAAAAAATTTGAAGTTAAATTGATGAAGGTTAAAAAGGTAAATGTACTCTACACATTGGAGATATTACTATATTTAATGTGGGACCAAAGGTTGCATCCATCACACATTATTGCCCTATGGTTCTTGGCTACTGGCTTAAACAGAAGGAACAGGGATTCTTGATTGGGTCTGGATTTGTTTAATTATCACCAGCCATGATAAGAAAAAATAAAAATGAGGAGTTTTTGCTAATATATATATATAGAATATCATGCTATGATAATAGAAAAATCCATGCAACCAACATCAGAGATTGATACAATCGAATTTTCCAACTTACCTTATTCGATTCGTCATGTTCATAAGAGGACGATGTAGTTGAAAATAAGATAAGGCTGCACAAAATTGAAAAAGATGTCAGTGATGGTCTTCTACTCTTATACATTAGACGTGATGGTCTGATAAAGTTATAATTGTATTTTAAATAATGAAAATTCATGTATTTTGAATATGATGTTAGTATAACTTCCAGGAGCAAAACTGAAGTTAACATATATTAAGGCATTAATTACCTTAAGTTATTTATAATTTTTCAGCTCTTTATTAACTCCCTCCTTTTCAGTTTTCCTTCATGTCTGTATTATTATTATATGTCAACTTAATTCATAGTTTATCATAATATATTTCTGTCTGTAATGTAAATGTCTGGATGGATGAAATGATTGATGGTTGTTGTTCCCTTACAACTTCGTGAGAATCTTGATTGAGGTTAAATCCAACTGTATATTCCTTCTTTTTAGATCATAACAATCAACTCGCCGCAAAAGCGTACGATAACTTATAGGTAGTATTATTATGATATTTATATAAAAAATGAAAGAATTTCGTCATATCTAAAACCTCGGTTAAGTAATACTTTAGGGGGGGAATCAAATTAAAACAAATCACAATAACAAGCAAATAAAAGTGTACACAAGGTTCTTTCTGCTTCTGTTCCTGTTTGTTTTTTATTTATTTAGAGTTCTCTTGGGTGCTTTAATACAAGTGGGGGATGCTTATGAATTTTCAAAAAATTACTATGTACAAAATAGTTCTATAGGGATAGTTGACTCCTTATTCAAAAGAGAATAAAATGCAGGCTTTAATTATTATATATATTTTTAGAATATTTAATTGTAATTAGAAATCATTGCAATGTTTTAATCATATAATCAAAATTTCTCTCTTAATGTCTCTGTTAATAGGGTCTTAAGGAAGTGAATGTACATGGCCATCATCACTTTAGCTCGGCAAGAGATGCTGGGTCTCCATGCTAGTTTTTTAATATTATCTTCCTGATCTATTGATCAATATATGTATGGTGTTTCTTCAAAAAGTTCCTCTCTCTCTGTCAAAGCTTTAAGGGGATTCCTGTGTAAAGAATTAAAGATATTCTCGCATTATAACCATGAAAAACAAAATCTAAAAAAATAAGAAACTTTTTAATTTCCTAAAAATTGAGCTATATTAGAGCTATAAATTGAGCTAGGCGGATAAGCGGATATATATATGCACAGAGGCGGATGTAGAATGTAGCAAATACATGCGAAGGAGAGTGAAAATAAAAACATCTTGTACTATTTCTCACTGTCGTCACTGTATTTTTGCTCTCCTACGCATGTATTTGCTACATTCTAGATCCGCCTCTGGTGCACCTGTTATCAACATTGAACCTATTATCGGCCATCAAATTTAAAAAGCTTGTAGAGAAATTTTGATAGGAAAAATGCGAACTTTGAAGAGCGATTTTGCAAATTGTATTTAGTTTTGACTATTATGATTTATGATTTTCAACTTCATAATATATTTCTGACTAAAAAAGAATTAAATCTCATTTTTTTTAATTTCACTTTAGTGCCCCTTTAAGCCTCAAAATAAAGCTTAAAGTATCCTCTTATTAACCACCTCTTCAACCAACATCATTTTGTTTATATATATCTTCCCAATGGAAGTCACTCACAAAACCTCCCAACAAAGAGAAAGCTGTTTTGATTGTTCACGAGTGGTGGACTCGAACCCCTGACCGGCAGGTTACGAGTCGAGTGCCTTAACCACTCGGCCACAGTTCCACCGGCCATGGCCACAGTTAATGATCTATATATGTTTTTGAGTACACTGTCATATACCCATAATAAATTTTGTTTTATTCATTTTATTTAGGTTATAACAGACGTTGTTGAATAATTTGAAATTCTGTACACACATTTGTGAGCTAATAAATTGTCATTTATCAAATTTTTGGGTATTCTGACCAGGTCAAACATTTTAAAGCTGGACTGAAAGATGCATAGCTCAAGCAGGACTCATTTTAAATGTTTTTCAAACAATATTACTATGCATAGTGAAGTTAGATAGATATGGAGTTTAAATTAATTGACATAAATACAATTAACTACGTAATCATTGAGACATCACTACTCATGCAAGTTGATTAACTGAACAATCAAAACATTTACCTTACGAATATTTACCCAGGATTGTCTCTTCAGTACTAACCAGACTGTTATCAATGATAGTCCTGCCTTCGTTGCGCAACACCTACAACGGAAACCTTTGGCAATTAGCAGCGAGAGGTTATCCTCGCCACTGTGACCGGCAGTGAACTCGAACCCCTGACCAGTGGGTTACGAGTTGAGTGCCTTAACCACTCGGCCACAGCTCCATATATGTAGATTTAATCAATAATATTACACACAATCTGAAATTGTCAGTAAATCATTAAAAGCTTGTGCCTCGACATCAGCCATCGATGGAAGTGAAGATAAAGACGTTCATTGTCTCAAAGAAGAACAATCTTGTCATGCAGGGCTTGCAATGTTGGCCAAACAAAGAGTTGGTAAATATAAACGAGAAAAATCCTTTTCAGCCAAATAAAATTACTACAGCCATACAGGAGAAGTTACTAGTAATAGATGAAGACGAAGACAATTGTGACAATAACATTGATTAGCTGTGTTGTACTTGTTATTTAATTCATTCTGTTTAAAAAGTATCTTCTTTGATTTAAAAATAATAATTAAATAAAAGATAATTATTAGTCCCCTTCTCGAAAAAGCCTCTCTCTTGAATAAGACCACACCCCTAAAGTTAGTTTTTACAAATAAGCCCCTGGGGGCTTAATCGATCATTTACGGTAATTGTTCAATAACGGAAAATAGAATGATTTAAGATCTGCAACAGTTTCTATTTGGAATTAATAAAATATAATAGGATATTTGCAAAATGATCTCTAAATCTGTAAGATATATCTAAGCGAGAGAAATTATTGCAGGGACCGCGGAGCAAGGGGGGGGGGGCTATAATATTTATATTTTCTATAATGTATATATTTTTTCTCCCGGGAGTAGAACGAAGGTTCTAAAATTTCAGCCCCCCAAACAAATATTCCCTCCGCGGTCCCTGTATTGTTATTGTTTATTGAAGGTTGCTGTTTAAATTATTTATTTCTTGCCAATTTTAA
>JAUEKX010121834.1:0-11957 GCA_031834005.1 Dendronotus venustus
AGTGGCTGTATCAAGTCTACACCAACCGAAACACTCCCAATCCTCAGTGGCATAGTGCCACCCAACATCCGCAGGAACAAAGGGCTGATTACTCTCTTCAATCGCTCTACGGAAGCATCATATCTCCACAACACTCTGCACGCAACAGATCTCCATCACAATACACAGAGGCTGAAAACCAGGAGAGCACTTTCAACTCGAGTTAAGAACTTACTAGCAACAACTGCCAAATTAAGACACCTAGTAGCTGGGCACATACCACTTGGGAAGAATGCTGGACAGCATCAGACTGATGAAAACCATCGTGACACCCACCTGGTCATGATCTCAAGCGAGCACACTGGGTACTTCTAAATAGATTGCGTTCTGGTTATGGTCGATATGCTAGTTTCATGAGAAAAATTGGTCTCTCAGAATCAGAGCTTTGTGCGTGCGGCGACGTGCAAACACCCCACCATGTACTTACATGTGAAACCCTTGGTACTAGGGGCGATGTTGGTACAGTTGATGAAGAATTCAGAGACTGGCTGTACACAAACACTTCTTTGAAATTGTAACTTGTTATTTTATACGAATATATATATATAATATTAATATATAATATATGTTATTTTATATATATATAAGGGAGCGTCTGATAGAGGGGTGCGTTTATTCGAAGCATTACGGAATTCTTATTTTATTCCAGAGTTTCTTTTTGTAATGTCAGTACCGTTTCTTATAATATGTATCATAATAAATTTTTTATTATTATTTGATTCGATCGCGTAATTTTGATTTTAACGAGCAAAAACAAAAAAAAAATAATAGCAGTCCTGTGATTGGCTTGTTTCCTAATTTATTGAACAAAAAACTAAAAGCAATTTTTCTTAGCCCATAATTTTGGCCCATAAGCATGATTTTCATAATATTCAAGAGAGTATTTGAGTGTTTTTTTAGAAATTTGTTTACATGTAGAAACCATCTTAAACAATTAAAAGTTGCGCTACCAAAAAATCAACATATAAACGAACGGTCAAAGTGCTAAGATAATGAACTGAAAATACCTTTATGAGGTCTGAAACGAATGTACTTCTTTGGCATTGGCCATTCGTTTTTACCAGTTGGAAGTGTCACTCCCACACTTAAATGGTCAAGTCCTGTTCCAGCTTTGTGTAAGGCTTCAATGTAATATTCTTGTCCAATTCCAAGATGCATTGGAATACTTACCTGTTGTTCAGGATACCTATAGCAACATATATAATTTACATTTAAACTAGGAACTAGAGTTTGTTAATAATAGTTCTTAATAATGTTATATAAATTTAAGAATTAGTGTTATCTCAAAATGTTATTTTTATAGATTAATTTCTATAAATTAAACTACTTACAAATCGAATTTTCTTCTTGGTGTTGCTTTGTTTAATTTCAATATCCTTTTTTTGTGTTCAGGTTTTTCGGTTGATGACACCCACAACTCACACCTCTTATCGCACGATATAACAAATCGATATTCTCCACTCATCGGTGCAACAAACTGTCCTCTTAATCGTTGACCATAATTGTATCTGTTTACCGATGGCATCTCAAATTCATTCAACAGGTCCATCTTAAAAACGTAGGTAAGACATTATATTTTTTTTCGGAATCCTTAATGATCCGCTATGCCATTCTCATTAATTGTTGAGTGAAGTTTTTTTGTTACCTACCTTTGCAGGAATTGAAGGATAATTCCTTGTTGTTAGTAGTTCTTTAACGTCATCTCCTTTGATATTTTTCCACATTTCACGAACAATACCATGCTGACCTAAAGAAATAAATTCATCTTGATCTTTTCGAACAATATTATTCAAAGCATTAGCAAACATAAGAAATTTTCTTACTTGGTTTGAATTGTCTCAAGACGTCTTTCTTTATTGGGAATTGTGTTTTTTGACTGGGTGGAACAACTCCAACGCGAAATTCATCCAATTTGTTCCCTTTGGACGCATGTACAGCTTCAATATAATAATACAAGCCTGCTTCTAGTTCAACTGACTTTGACATGTCAAACCTAGTATTATAATATTATACAGTTTAGCAGATAACTATTGTAACTGTTTCGTTATGTTATTTTTGGGTAAAATTACAAATTTATCAAGTGATTTGGTACTTTTCGTGAAAAAATTAAATCTTTCCTCAAAGCCATACAACCATGCAAACAATAAAATTATTGGAAATTAATTAAATTAACTGAAAGGGTGAATCAGAGAAATTTCTACTGACAACAAAGAATCTATTGTCTTTACAGTAATTTTTCTGAACCACCCTATATGCTATATGTTTGTGTCTTACATATTTTCAGGTCTTAGCCATCTAGTTTGACCAATTAGTGTTTTCTCCTTTTGTTTTGTTGTTCGTTGTGTTACATTTGAAGTCTTATTATTTTCATTTTTAGCATGATAAACTGTTGATCTGAAGAAATTAAATAAAGTTTAGATAGATCAGTGTAGTAATAGTTCTGTCAGCTTTAGGAAGCACCAATTGTAGGGAAAACATCAACGTTTTCATTCTAATGAAAATTTACACAAAAGAAAGCTAAAGAAAAATACTTTTAAACTTTAAAAAAATTTAAAACTACGAAGAAATTTATTGATATTGATAGTTTTACCTGCTCAATATGTTTTGGGACCCCTTCTTAGAAGTAAAGAGAGCATTTCTTTTGTTACATGAATCATCGTCACTTATGTACATCTGACATCCGCTGCGACATGATGCAAAGAACTGATGTTTACCACTTTCTGTTGCTAGGAAATAGCCTTTTGTGCGATGTCCATGACTTCCCGAAATTTCAGTTTCAACCAGATTGAAATCATCCAGTGACATGAATTTACTAGGTTTTTTAGGGAAAGAACTTTTTTCAAATAAACTTCGAAGTGAGGCGGATGATAGCTGATCAAACTCTTCATCGACCAATCCTAAGAAAAATATAAAAAATAATACGTAAATTTATAAAAGTAATTAACTGAATGTTTTAATGGAAAAATAATAATTTTAAAATCTTCTAATCGCTAATCACTAAATATTGTTAATAATGTAACTCTTAGCTAGATGTTGGTATTTGCACAAAGATTTAGAGTAACGGTCTTTTTAAATTTGCTATGATAGGAAAATAAGTATTTGAAAATATTTCAATCCCTTTATAACCTTTTAATCATGCAGATGTATACTGTTGAGCAAATGTTTCAGGGGGTATTAATGTTGTTTTTAACGCCTAGATAAGATTAATTGAATTGAACAGTTATGCTTTATTTATTTTTAGACTATATCGAGAAGTGAAATTTTCATACATCTGGTTAATTGATGATCAAACAAGTATTTATCTCGCTAGAAATTGAAAACACTATATCTCGAGACAAAAAATCTGTATACCAAGCCTCCTTAAATGGAATCAAATTCTGCTTGTCTCAATTTCGAGTAATAGTAGTTTTTCATAAAAAAGGTGTCGATATACCTTAAAGTAGAAAACTATTACTCGAGTTAGCATGCAATCACATACAATCAACTTCGTAAGAATTTGGAAGCATCAGTAATAAGCATCAAGGGAATAATTTCACATAATCAAAAAAATAGTGGTGTAACGTAGATTTTTATTTTTATTCTTTAATTATTTTTACAAAAAAGATTAGTAAAAACATCATTTGTAAAAAACTCGTCTCTATGTGTGTATGTCCTGATTTTATGAATATATTTTATTAAAATGTAAAGGTTCTTTTTTGAGAATATTTAGTTGGAAAAGACAATAATATTTTAAATACCTCCTCTGCTGGTCCTTAATAGTTTTGATGGTATAGGTGCAAGTATTTTTGAAGAAGGTAAACGAACACCAACTTTCATTGGTGAATCGTTTTTGTCGTGGATGGATAATCCTTCAATAAAATAAGTATATCCTCCTTTCAATGGTATTGCATCTGAACTAATATCTTCGGGACTAAAAAACAATAGGAATTGGGTGAAAATTTTCCAAGTGAAGAAATTTTAGTGGATTTCGTAGTTTTTTTGCTATAATCTTTCAGGATAATACAAATAGCGAATTTAAATTCCCACGTAAATTTCTTCACTAAGGTACACTACTAATTGATCTTACCCAGTTGAATCTCGCGTTATTATGGTGTCTTTCTTTTCTTCAAGATCTGATTTACTTAATAAGAGACTACAATCATTGGTACACGATACTGCAAAGATGTAATCTCCGCTCTCTGGTGGTACAAAGTAACCATACATCCTCTGACCATATTTCATTCCAACATCTCGTGGCGTTGAAAAGCGTTGTGTAGTTAATGATACTGATGGCAAGTTTGGGAAGGACTTCAACATCGTCAAATTCTTTATGCTTTTTTTGTCGACGTTAATCCACATGTCTCTATGAAGACCTGAAATATTGGTTTAGTTTCGCAGAAATATTAATCTTACCCAATGCATACTCATTGATCGTCTTCATTTTTGGTTTTTAATTTGCTATCGTAAAATTCCCAAGTTATTTGTTACTCTTTACTCCAAGAGTTGTTAGTTATTCTTATATCTAAAACAATACTTCCGTTGTAAATAAAGCAATTAAACGCATAAATGCCGTAAGTAACAGTGGAAAATCCCATGTTTCGATATGTGTTCAACAAAAAAACGTTATATGGCAAATACGTTAAAGCAAACTCTTACGAAATGCACATGCAGGAGAGCAAAGAGAAACGTCACCTGACTTCTTAATTCTTATCCCCAATAATTTGAGGGTCAAAAATTCTCTGCCCTGTTGTAAAACGTTTAGTCTCTAATGATAATAAACATCCCTTAGTTCTAGCCTACTTTCCCAACATTTCTTATAGCAAAACAGACAGGCTAACCCTCTTTTTTTTACTCTAAATAACCAAGGTGTGTACAGGTTTTGATTTAAAATTGTCTTTGCTAAATCTTATCAAATTTGTTTCATAAAAGAATGTGAAATAAAATATAAATACTTTTTTTTTTTGTTCTTATTTTAACCTATTCAACTCGCGATTTAATAATACCGAGAGAAAAGAACAAGGGTAGTATTTAGCTATGTTATATTTCTAATGTACAAAATATGTAAAAAAAATAATTCTAAGTTTTCGTCGTAATCATCTCTATCGTAGCTAAAAGTAAAAAAAAAAATGGGTCATTAAACATTAAAATGGCAATTTTTTGTTACTGCTTTCTGATTGGCTAGGTTTTCGATTTCTCTGCTGCTACCATATATTGTATAATTAACGAGTAACTCTATAGTCTATAGCCTGGGTGTTGTGGTAAACATCTGTAATCTAGCTTCTAAGAGGGCAAGTTCTCGAACGGCTTGAGTTCAAGACTCTGAGAAATTTTGCAACAGCATTTTATCGATCTTTTGAAAGTGTAGTAACGTTATGATAGTAATAATATATTCAATTTACTGACCTTTTTAAATCTGATATCGTCTCCTGGTGACTAAGAGATATCTAGTAAACAAAGAATCGATCCACTCATTCTTACTATTAAAATGCTCGTGTTTTGTCTATCTGTCTGTCATGCAGTTGATTGGTACGTCGATGGTAATGATGTTTGCATGCTTGTTGATGATTTGTCTGTCTGTATGTACGTTTCATATTTGTCCAATTTTCTTGCCTTATTCCGAGAAATTTTGCCATAGGTTAATTGAGCAAAATTTATTTTAAGGAATTATATAGATTTTATCCAGATATTATAAAGAACACAAAAATTAGTATATATTGTTTTAATTTGGTGCCTGATTGTTTTTGCGATTGCATCAAATTTTCTACGAAAAACGTATTTTGTTTGATATAACAATACGCGCGTTTTCTAAAAATACTTTCTCGTGATATGATATCAATATAATTGAAAGGAATTATATAGTTTATTTTATGCAATCGGTTCCTTCAAGGTTGCTTTTTGATAGCAATTGGTAAGAGATAAGCTTTACCTGTTGTAGGAACTTTAGGTCTTCGACTTTTCTTTGTTCTTGTTGGAATATTAGATCTTCTTTGCAAGCTCTCGTCTTCAATCTGTTTTTGCTCTACGCGACTTTCTTTCCGAATATTTTTCGATGTTTTCCTGTTAAAGGTTCTCCTTGTAAGTTTTTTAACTTTCGTTCTCCTAAAAATTAAAAACGATTTGAATATTTTTTATGTGTTTAAAGTTAGGGCCCACAAATTATACTTCTTATCAATAGAATTAATTTTCTCGGGAATAAAACCTTCATATTGGACATGAGGTCTAAAATACCTCATCGTAGATTTTGACGTGAAAATAAACGTAGATGATTGGTACCCATATGAAATGGAATTAAATTTCTGAAAGTTTTAATGATAGTAAACACCATCTTTGAGTAACATTTGAAAGTTGGTCTTGCATGTAAAATTTTAATAGTCCAGCACAAACAAATAGGGAATAGACTCCCTCGTTGTATGGTCGATACCGACACTATAGACCTCTCCAATCTATGTATAATTTGATATCTACTTTACCTTGAGCAATGCTCGGAGCCAAGTGATATATATTTTTCAAAAGCTGCACCATCAGAACATTTATCTTCTTCATCAACACTTCCCTTGTGAAAAGCGCAGCTCCCACAGCAACCACCTGTAATTATAATTATCATAGTTAAATTATTGTTTTTTTTAATTCAAAGTTAATATTAGTTGATACTCTGTTTTGAAAGTATTCTATAATTTACCATACATGAAACAATATGTTGAACCAAATTTCTTGATTATTATCCTTATTTAACCGTCTATCGTTTCACTGTGACAATCGGGTAAATTGAGTGTAAATATCTGACTGAAATTTTCTAAAGGTTTTATGGAAAAAGCTACAATGTATTAACTTGTTCACTTACCATTCATCATTTTTGCCAACAATTTCGACGCTACAAGTTTTTCATGTTCATCTAACGAACATCCATCATCTTTCAATAAACTTCCCAATACTTTCATTGTTTTAGCTGTACTCTCTGCTTGGTTACTAAGGATGTTGCTAAGTAGTTTAGAGCATTTGTTGTTACCATCACGCTCTACTTTGGGTAAATTTAACACTAAAATAGAATTAAAAATATAATTTTAACGAATACTATAACATTGATAAATAGATATTATATATATATATTCTTTTTTCTAATTTAATTACTTTTTAATGTTTCCAAGCAACTAAGTGGTATCATCGGATCTGCAGTTTTATCAGTACCAACTGAAGCATCTCCTGCTGCTACTGCTTGTGTCATTTCTCCTACAGATTCAATAGGTGCTGTAATTGGGTGTGGATTGCAACCTTCTCCAGTCTCCCCTACAAAAATTACGTATTGAAAAAATTAAATTTCTTTTGAAATAAATCAGAGAATTAAGCTATTTTTTATATGGTAAAAACATTGTGATCTTTCAAACATTAACAAAGACGTTACCAACAACGTATGTTTTTATTATAATATTTAGAATATATTTCGATTCATGCGAATCATCGTCGGCTAAAAATATAAAATAAAACAATTAAAATACTGGAATAATATACACATGTACAGGGCCGGCGAAACCGGGGGGGGGCCTGCAAACTAAAGAAGAGCAGAGAATATGAGTACACGAAAGAGCAATAATAGTGTCAGTGTACTCCTAAGAACATAAAAATATAAGCTTCTTTCATTATTTCATTATTTCTTTCATTAGTTTTGTTTGTTAGTTAAAATATAAATACAGCCAAAGTAGACACCTCATATATAAAATATTTTCCAATAAACATTATAATGTTTATTTGGCCAATTAGTCTTACCAATTTTCTTGGCCTCCTTAGTCAGTATATTATCAGGATACAACATCCGTGGTTATTAAATGGATTGGTTTTAAAGCAATAGATAAAAATATTCATGGTATAACTACGATCGACTAATAAAATTACAATTTTCATTGAAATTGAAGAATTTATAAATTTTGATCAGTTAGTTTGTATTAAGTCTGTATTAAATGGTTAATGATAACAGAATATTGAGTAAAGGTTTTGTCCTAAGCAGCTAGTATATGAATTATTATTGCAGGGGCCGCGTCGACGGGGGGGCCAGGGGGACAACGTCTAGTAACGATTTTTGATCACTATAATATCTATATTTTATGAAATCAAAATTTTTTTGGCTCAAAAGTTCAGCTTTCATATTTTTTAGGGGGGTTTTCTTACGTTAACCACAAATATTTTATCGAAAAATCATATTTTTTGACAAATCAGTTTTTCAAGCATAAGGTAACTTTAAAAGGCTGTCTACAAATGAAACTTTGCACAACGGTACATATTGATACAAGTTAATAAAAAAAAAAAAAATAATAAAATTAACTTGAAAATTGTCTATTTACAGACCGGAAAATTCGATGAAGTCGATATTTTCGATATTTTCGTCAAAAATTGCGAACAAAGTCCCTTAAATCTTCTTGAATTTCAAATGAATTTGTTTTTTACTGTTGATTATTGTAAATTGGAAGTATTTTGATGAGAAGAACATTTCTTATAAGCGCTTTTCATCGAAAACTTCGTTTTTTGGCTGTAAGTTCACTTTGAAAAGCCTTTTAAAGCTCAAAATTTTTACAATTATAATGCATATACATATTGATATTAGTTATTTAACAAATTGGGTTATCAACTTGAAAACTGTCTATTTTACAGACCAGAAAAATAAAAAACATTTAAATTTTAATTTTACATTTCGAATGTATGAACAAAATACGTTCAAATATACAGTTAAGCATTCGAAAAAAATAAGAATAAATTTTTAATAGTTTTTTATTTATTTTAGATGTAGAATAAAGAATAAAATAAGAGATAATGAGTAAAAGGAAGATAAAGCAAGAAAAGTAGTGGAAAGAAAGTCATCAAGAAATAGTGAGCTGGGATCGTCTTTATTGTTATCAAATGTTTGTATTTTTTTTCAGAAAGTATCAAAATACAAGACAGGATCTAACACTAGAGAGACTTTAAGATGTTGTTTGGAGATGAGAGTTGATGAACGCATAAGGAATATTGCAACAGTGAGACATGATTCCAACATTTTATCTATTTGCACTGACGAAATAGTAGCAACAGAAGCAAAGTATCCTAGTTGCTATAAAAACTACACCAGAGCAGATAAACAGACAGTTGGGGAAGACACTTTTAAAGTCGACATTTTGAAAGCTGTTGTGAAAGAAGTTTTAAATAGTACAAAAGAAAATATTGTTAGGCTGGTAGAGGTAAGACAGAAATTATCTGAAGAATTTAAGCGATTGAATATAGAAGCGAATTCCTACCTCAAAAATTTTAAACGAAGTATTAAGACACATCCTTGAGGTTAAGATAGACACTTCAAGTACAGGAGACATCGTTTATTATGAACATCTGAAGACAGAAGACCTGGTTGAGTTATGTATTTTGAATAGGGAAAAGTGTAAACAAATTGAAAATATAGACGAGCGTATTTTGGAAGTTGCTAAAGCTATTCGAACAGAAGTCAAGGAAAGCAGTTATATAATGTCATGGCCCCCATCAATGGACGAATTAGATATGAGTACTTTTCCCAATCTTCCTTTATTGAGAAGCTTTCTTGCAATTTTAATTTTAACTACAGATGAACCTTTTCCATTCAGAAATCGTTCAGTTCAGGTTATTTCTTCACTGATGCAAGACTTGTTTTATACTGTTCAGAAGGGCAAAGTATTAACACCAAAAAGTATTTTGTTACCACTGCTGGTTAAATCTTTGACAAATAATACAGAGTTAATATCTACAATATCGCGACTTGGACATGAAACTTTTGTCAGAAATTACTACCAAAGTTGCTTATTCCAGAATATCAAAAATTACTGAAGAGGGAACGGTGAAGAAACACTGACAGGTAACTAATTATTAAGCCCGTATAACGTAACAAATATTGTGTAAAAATATTGTGTATAATATGTAAGCTAAAAAATTTGAGCAAGACTTAAACTCTTCCTCTCTTACTCTTCTCGCTTGTTTAGGATATGGAACAACTGACAAAGTAAATGCAATTATGATACAAGGTCGATTCAATACAAACAGGTAAACATAACATCTCTCTTGTCATCAAAGCTGGTATTTACATGAGAAGATATTTAGGAAAGCTAGTTTCAAAAGTATAATGTAAACTTCAATCTTAATTTTAGCGTACAAGAAGCTTCAGAATCACAAGAACTAGAAGAAATTATTCGTAGGTGACGGTACATTTGTAGCTTTGACTTTTATCATGAGCTATTTGTATAGTGTGGATTATCTTTTATATAGATTGTTTTAAATAGAATATTGGATATATTAAAAGGATAAAACTCTTAACAGTCGGTACAGCTTTATCTTTGTGATCTAGTTTAGTATCCCGTTGCTTGGTATGCAAACTTGTTTTTGTATTATCATGTATTAATATTTTAGCTCGTTTATCTACAACAAACCAGAAATACAAGAATACATTTATTCAAAGCAAAAGGAACCAAAAGTTTTGCTCCTCTCCTCTCTACTATGATTTGTGATTTAGAAATTACATTTTATTTTATTTTATTTAGTTATCATATGATGGAACGTGCGATCAAAATCAAAGACCAATTGGAGGTAGAATCCATCGTTTGTGTAGTACGACAGTGGCATTCATTTTTAGGAGGAAGAAATATCAAGAATGCACTGATACAATTTCTTGTGAAGGAACGGGCAGAATAACAGATTCCAGAAAATGTTATAGTTTTTGTGACCTGTGGAGAACGCTGTTTGCTTGAACGATAAGGATTTTTAAGGTCTGAACCACCAAAAGTATTTCAGTTAAATCTCCGACAGAACCTGCCAAAATCAGTTTCACGATGCAAGGGCAATTGTGGAAAAAGGATTGGCCAGGACGACACCATTGTTATTAAATCCTATGGGACGGTGTATTGGACCGACAAATTCACCGGCAAAGAGCATGCTAAAAATGGACCTCTTTAGATTCATTTCAATGAAGCCTGTTTAAAGAGGTACAATAAAGAAGTCTTTTATGCACTAGACGAGCGATTTAATTATTCTCAAATCACAATTGATAAAAAGAATTTGGAAGAACTTAATGAAGAAGAAAAACAATTTTTAATAACTCTTGGCTTAAAGATTTGAGTATCACCATTGTCTTTAGTTTTATTTATGTACTATAGTTTTATGTTATGTACATTAGTTTTCGTGATTTCGCAAATTTTAATTTATTAAATTGTCGAATTTTAAAGATTGCATGTGATTATAATTATGGAAAAATCTCGAAAATACGTGAAATATTAATCCGCATTATTACATTAAAAACTAAGATTGTAAAAATGGCTTATATTTCGATTTTTCTTCTTTTGTTGTATTTGCTTAATATAGTTCGATAGTTTCATAACATCTTATGTTTTATTATATATTTATGGTATTAATTTCTTATTTTTAATAAACAAATGTAATATATTTAGAAAAAAATGGAAAAACAAATGCCAGTAAGTAGCAACCACAGCTATTCTTTATGAATAATAGTGGTAATGATCATTAAGCAAAATAACATTGAAAGTTTTCAAGAAATGTTTATTCAAATAATATCTTGTGCCTTATTGTGGTTCATTGTGGCTCATTGTGCCTAGATTTAGCTTTTTGTGGCTCATTGTATGTTTTAGTATATCCCCTCTCTTTTACGGATTTGATACATCTAACTAGTGATATTCCAGCTGGTCTTCAAACGTATTGTACAATTAGTTTCATGTTGTTAAAAATTAGTTTCTATAATATTTAATCCTCAGCTACAAAGATATTGTAATGCATACACCAGACACAGATGTAGTCGTGATTGCTGTCGGTGTCTCAAGACGATTTTCTTGTGAATTGTATATCAAGACAGGCGTTAAAGAGAAGACGAGGATCATTTCAGTAAGTCGTATTGTGCAGCAAATGAAGTCAACATACGATCTTGAAAGCACTGCAGATGTTACTGA
>JAUEKX010121945.1:0-11953 GCA_031834005.1 Dendronotus venustus
TCATCTCACGTCCTTTCGGTGCTATAACGATGTTGAGATATGACGGCCATTTCTCGTCATTCAAAGCTTTGTGGACATAAACAATGGCAGCAATCACTGAAAGTAAATACAATCTCATATTATCTGGGAGAAAATCTTTACTTCCTGATTGAGTCACTTTATCCTTGAATCTCTTTTTGAGACAATTAAAAGTAAATTACTATATATGAAAAAACTACAACTTTTTCCACAAAGATGTTAGTGAATTTCTTTAGAATTTTAATGTTGCTTTCAAAGACATTAACCAAAATTTGGGAAACAGCCTACAAACAAAACAACCTTTCATTTCAACACTATTAAATGTGTTTGCAAATGCATTAATTGCTCCCAGTTCAAAATCAAACAAAAAGTGTTAAAGAGATATCAACTTGATTCGACAATGCATTTAAGAACCTTACGTATGTTGCACTAGTTTTATTTCCCAGTAAAGTAATAACCATAACCTCTATTGCCAGGCGAACTAGTTTTCTGCTCAAAACTTTAATCTTTTATAAATATTACCTACTCAAGTTTAGGTGTAGAGTTTATAATTATTTTCCATATTTACTCATCAAAAGTCTAATTTATTATACACATAACTACAATTTATAAAAAATTAAAGTTTTATGGTCACCCTGTAACTAAAAAAAATAACTAATAAAACTTTAACAAAATTACGCAGAATATGACAGAAACGTTTGGAAGGTATAACAAAATCACGTATTCAACATTTGCAAAAAGGGTTGTTAACTCATCTTTGTTGCTTTATAAGAACAGAAACCACTATAATTAGAAATTTGATCAATCAATATTTCATACTTATTTCATGAAAAGTATGTGACGAACAAAGATCTTAATGTAGTAACATCATGAGCTTATGTATCCGAAAGAAATGGCATTGTAATGGTGAACCTGATTGTCCCCATGGTTCTGATGATGTCGGATTGCTTAATTCATTGATAAAGTGTTTAATAATAATGCATTTTTCATGAAAATTTACTTGTAACAAGAGTTTACCACCCACCCAAGCACACTATTTTGGTCGAGACAGGACAGGACAAACCAAGAGCATTAGCCGTGGATCCAATCAGAGGGTAACGTTTCTGTATGGTTATTACATGTCGAACACATCTGTTTTCCAAGGATAGCTATTTTAATCTGCCTTAACAAATTGCTTGAGAGAAAAATGCAATTTCGGTTCGCAACTTATTGACGTTCTATTGACGTTCTATAGACGTTAAAAGGATGTTCTATAGACGTTGAAACGATGTTCTATAGACGTTGAAACGATGTTCTATAGACGTTGAAATGACGTCCTTATTTAGTTTCTTAAAGGGTTGCCAAGAAACTCTATTTAATTTAATATATCGAAACTAACCATAATGTTGGAAACAAATTCAAAATTCACTTATGAAAATTGCCTGCATCAAAAATTAATGTACTTTAAAGTTCCAGGTTTTGAACCATCCTATCTATATCAATTGTGAAATCTAGTGTCCTAGGCTTATTTCTACAGGCAATAAAGCGTCTAACGTAACATATTGAGGCGAAGCATAATGTCAAAACGTTGAATGACTTGCTTCAAACTTTGAATGACGATATTTTTGGATCTTTATGTTTTTGAGAAGAAATGTTGTATTAAGATGTGTTTGGCAAAAGGTTATTAGAAGATGAGTTATTATAATTCAATTCTCTTCAATATACATAGCTACCATCATGCATACAATTAGAAACTAAAAGAACTGCTTAAACATGTATAAACTAGAACAAAATCAGATCATGACAAAAAATGACGGAAAAGACTGATAGAAACATACACTAGCCACAATACATTGACCAAGAAACAAACAGCCAAGCTTAAAAAGGACAATCTGGAATAATCCAGAAAAAACTTAAAACTAAGAACATTCAAATAAACAAATAATATCTACTTACTAAAAAGCGATTCATAAACACCAAACAAAATCGACACATTTCCATTGTAAACCACTAAATTATTTTGTAAAAGCTGGCTCAACAATCTCTTGATCAGATACAAAATTTAAGTACTCCTATGACATTGTGATAAATATTAATTACCCTAGGGTCATATAACACAAA
Source organism: Dendronotus venustus (assembly GCA_031834005.1). Taxonomy (NCBI): domain Eukaryota; kingdom Metazoa; phylum Mollusca; class Gastropoda; order Nudibranchia; family Dendronotidae; genus Dendronotus; species Dendronotus venustus. Next base: position 2,119 of record JAUEKX010121945.1, read on the forward strand.
TGACTAAAATAAATTTGTTATTATTCGAAAAATAAAAGAATTCATAAAACAAAAAACTAGACATACCATACAAAGAAATTAAAAGCGTAAAATAACTCAAATAACAATTCCCATCACAAATACTTGACAGTGTGGTTCTCTCATTGAATTTCCTTCAATATCTTAAATAATTAAAATAAAAAAGATTACGACATGGGCCATGAATTCCTTTAATAATATTTTTATTCATATAGTGACTGAAGCAACAACAAAGAAGAATTTACCAACAACCAACCCAAAAACTGATAAATCATCATGTAGAAATGATGCATTCAAATGCAATGACAGGCAGTGCATACACAACAAGTGGAGGTGTGATGACGTAGAGGATTGCAATGACGGTTCTGATGAGCAGAATTGTCCAGGTAGGACCTCTTAAAAATTGTGGGGTTATAAGGGCAACTTAATCGGTAGCAATTTTATTAAGTAAATGATTAATTGATTGCATCTTGAGTTTCAATAGCTGTTATTATCAAATTTTTGCATCAATCCACATTTCATAGCCATCGGTTGTTGGTTCAGAGCTAGGCAGAACATCTTTCAATAACACTTTCTTCTACCAAAAGTAAACAAACGACATACGCTTGTGTCAGAAATGTCAGAATTTTCCGCAAAACGAGAGGAAATATATACTCGCAAAATTATAACATTTGTATTCATACATTTTCTTTTGCACTCGTACATCAGATTCAGAGTGTGTCCAACATCTCCGGAGGAGGGTAAAAAATTAGTTATCCTTGAGAAAACCATTAAGATAATTGATTTCTACATCTCTTTCACAAATTCGTCTCTGTGCGTTTTCTTTTTGAACAACTGGTTTTAGAGGACAATATAATATTAGCAGTATAGAAAAATAAGCGTACTTCATTTCTCCTCTTTTTGATCAATTACACAGTGTCCACAACAACAACAACTACTACTACAACTACAACAACTACCACAACAACAACTACAACACGGTCACCGACCTGTCGAAAGGGCTCTTTCCAATGTGATAACGGAGAGTGCATTCACAAAGAATGGAGGTGTGATGGTATAGAGGATTGTTCAAATGGATCGGACGAATCCAATTGCCCTTGTATGTAAAACGATTGTTTCTCATAAAGGTTTACGAAAGGTTTAGTTATTTACGTGTTCATGTTTGCATACAGTTAACACTTTAGAAATGTAATAAATTTCAGAACCAATTTTAAATTGTCGTCACTAATGTTACACCGTTCTGTAAATTACCTAATTCAGAATTCTAGAATAGTAGCAACTATATAGACAGTATACTCACGGGAAGTGATGCACCGGATAAGTAGGCTGCCCGGATTATAGTATGAAATTTTCCGGTTCCTCGGATTTTATCACCCTATTAAAGCATTCGGTTAAGTAATACGCTACCAAAAATATACGCTTTTTCTCGGACCCTTGACCGTCCCACTTAACAAAAATATGTTGTATGTTCGAACTAGAATGTTCAAGAATTTATAGTAACTTCGTCAGGTTCAATCGACGTAAACTGATGTAAATTATATTTCTGTTTCAGATACAACGAGAAATGAAATAGCATACCTATACGCTACGAATCGAAATAAAATATGGCGGATGAGAACTGACGGTAAGGAATACGAAGATATATACCGCAACTGTTCGAATGTCGTCACTTTCGATTTTGACATAGACCGGCAGCAGATCTACATGGTTTCTATTCAAGAGGAGCAAATCTACAAGGCCAGCATCCACGGGAATAAAAGCCTACTATATCCTGTGCTAAAATTGAATCATACCTCAGAGGGAATAGCCATCGACTGGGTCAATCACAAAATGTACTGGACTGACAGTTCAAACCATCGCATACACGTTGCTGAATTGGACGGCTCAAAGCAAACTATTTTGGTGGAGACAGGACAGGACAAACCAAGAGCATTAGCTGTGGATCCAATCAGAGGGTAACGTTTCTGTATCATTATTACATGTCGAACACAACTGTTTTCCAAGGATAGCTATTTTAATCTGCCTTAACAAATTGCTTGAAAACAACTGCACTTTCTGAGGAACTCAAATAAAGTATATACTCCCATTAAGTTAATGGTCCGATCCATACATGTCCAATATCTCGGCCGACTGTCAGTGACTGTCAGTGACAAACAGAGATTGTAAATAGAGATTAGGGAGAAATCATTACGTCATAGCTATAATAGAGATACCAGACACAAAAGGCTAGATTTTACATCGATGCCAGTTCATTTATTACGGAGATAATGAGATCTTATCTCAAACTAAAAAAGAAAGAAGGCTAAAGAAATATGCCGGCTAGTTCGTCTTCGCTGAACATTGTGAGGTAACTTGTAAATGGTGTCAATGGTGACGTTTTATAGCATTACTCTGTTTTAAATTAATAAAATAGAAAATAAAAAAACATTTACACTCGACAATTATCTTTCCTTTTTTTACATCAAAAAGTAAAAATATTTTGTAACAATGGCTAAAGTTCGATCTAAATGGCCTGTCACTGGTTGTAAATGAAAAATCACGTGCTCTGAATACTAAAAATGAGAACTACACGTGTAACGTTCGTGATCCTGATTATAAAGTTATTACAAGTACAAAAATGAAAATAATTAAGAAACTTTCATAATATAATAAAATAATTAACAATAAAAATCTTGATTTTTCTAAAAACGCGTGAGTTAATTTTATTCCAAGAAAATATAAATATTATTTCGTTTGTCATTCTAAGTCACGTCATCAAATTATTCCAGGTAAAATGCAATAGCAATAATGTTAGAAATTGCCCTTCTGAACGCATGTCACCAAATTATTTGAGGTACACTGACATGTGTACTGACGTAATTTGTAGTAACAACGCAATTTGTAATACTGACGCAATATGGAATAAAATTTTTACACTTTCGACGCAATTTGTAATAACTGTCGCAATTTGTAATAAAAAAGCTGACGTAATTTGTAATAAAAGTCAACGCAATTTGTAATAAAAGAATCCAAAAACCTTTTTTTGATAAAATTAACTCTATAATCAATGCTTTTCCAGATTTAATTCACAAAATAAACTGAACCATGTTTTCTGTACTAAAGTTATTTGAAAGTCCCAATCATCAAATTTCAATCTCTCTCTAATCTCAACTGTATCAAATACTTTTGCCCTCTGTCATTTCAAGATACAAACAACGAACAATCTCAATAAATCCTTGTTTTCAAGAATTTGCCTATTTACAAACGAAAGAATTATAAAACCGTCTAAGAATATTTTAGCATAAAACAAAAGAAAGCAAAAGAACACTTCTAAATTGCAGTGCCGTAGCAGCCTATGGGGCCGAAATGTTTGTCAAATGTGTTTGTTAAAACAAAAAAAGTGTTTGTATTAATTGTTTTTTTATTTGTTTTTTTCTGTATGTTAAAAAAAGTTTTAAAAAGAAACTTTCGAGTCAAATTTTCACTTAAAGGATGCCTTTTGAGCCAATCTAGAGAATCGAAAATTTAAATTATTCATACGACACTACAATAACCACATTTTCCAAACATGCCACCCCAAAAAAATAAATGCTTTGCTACGGCACTGTATTGATGATTTCCAAAAGCATCTGCTGATAATAATAAACATTCATCCACAATAAATTCGATGGTTTGTTGTAGCAAAAAAGTTGATGTTCAGAGTTTTGAGGTGCCTTGTCCGAATTTATATAAATACAAATGAAAAATATGATTATACTTATAAATAATAAGCCACTAACGACCTCGACTAATGACCGCGTAGGTCAGGTTCAAGTACACTGCACGCAGTTTTTGCAAACACAAAGTGCCTGGCCTAGAGCACGAGTAGCGACTTTTTTGTCCACCCTGAGTCGGTCACCGATAGCTATAACACTGAGCTGGAGAGCAGCCACTCTCCTGAGACGGTCACCCAATAATTATTAATATATATAAATATTTTTGCATCAATTTTATAAATTACAAAGCTACCTCTTGGTTAAATAGGTTATCAGAATAAAAAAAGCATCTAAATCGAGATGCACGCATTATTTTTTACATCAATAACTTTCTGAAAACTAAAAAATTACATAATTTTTAGTCTCATCAATAATAATCAATTTATTACATATTGCGTTGACCTTTATTACAAAATCTTGTAAATCATTATCTGATGTATATGTAAATAATGCTTTTTTATAGTTGTTTTCTCCACGGTTTTGTCACTGACAGTCAGTGACAGTGTGCCAAGATATTGGACATAGATCAAATGGTTGATCATAAATATTTGCAAAGGGTTAAACATCTCAAAACAATTAGGTTAAACATTTAGATGTCACAAAGAAAAAATCTGAATTCTTAAAGTTGTCATTAAAGTCGTCTTATATCTCGACCTCCTTTCAAACAAATTTGTCTATTGTTTCGTCTAAGTCGTCTACCATATCAATCTTTTAGATTTTTTAAAAATAAAGTTGTCTTAATATGCCATCTATAGGACACCATAAAGAGGTAGATATACTCAAAACCCAAATTATTTTTTATGTTCTTCATACAGCTATGTATATTGGACTAAATGGTTCGGAGAGCTTCCTGGAATCCGAAGAATTGCAATGGACGGAAACGAAGAGACTCAACAAGATTTGGTAACAACCGATGTAATTTGGCCTAATGGGATTAGCCTGGATCTGGACCAAATGAAAATGTACTGGGCTGAGGCATATCTCAATCGCATATATATGGCTAATCTAGATGGCAGCGACCGTAAACTTCTTACGGCAGGTAAAGAGAAGCCTTATTCGATATGGTTTTGTGAAAAAAGTACACGCCTTTGGTCAATGTGAGTACATAATTTTATGTTTATGTGTTTTAGATGCTCCTCACCCCTATGGGATCTCACTGCTGAACGATTCGATATATTGGAGTGATTGGAGGAAGCGAGCAGTATACACGATGACTACAGATACCCTTTCTCCACCTCTTAAACTTAAAGTTAATACTAGGGTGACTTGTGACGTGAAAATCTTTCATTCTTCAAAACAACCAAAAGGTTTGTACACATATCATCAACATAATTCTCAGCCCTGTATAGCACGTCAAAAAGAAAGCTGTTACATCATCTTTTTGACGTCGTAACAACGTCCAAATGACGTCATTCTAATGTCTTCACAAAGTTATGACGTCGTTCATACAAGGTCCTTCGAACGCTTAATGATGGCTTTGTAGCCTTTTAATTGCCAATGACAAATTAAGTGGTTATTTGCGGCCGAAGACGCAGACCCAGAGTGTGTTAAACATCTCTGGAGGAGAGCAAGAAATTATTTATCCTTGAAAAAATCTTTAGACAATTGGATTCTAGCTCTCCTGCATAGATAGGCGTTTCACATGAAAACTTTGGATTGGGGGGCCAAGAACCGAATTCTTTCCTAAAACTCAAATTTTCTTTCCCCTAAAACTCCTAATTTATAGTTAAATATCAAAAGGAGATTTTTTTTGCTTTTTAATTGGAATTTCTTGGCTACTAGGAAGCTCTGCTACTGGTTGAACTTTTTTACAAAACCTATTTGATAGAATAAATTTTCAAACGCAAAAATTAAAAAAAGCCTCGCATACTTGAATTCATAATGTAGAAATCGATATTGTATTAATTAATAAAGCTAACTAATAATTCCGATGAATTTACTATATTAATTGATGGTTTTGTTTTCCTTTTATTATCCAGTTGAGAATCCATGCGGAAATGATAATGGTGGTTGCGAATTCATGTGTTTGCTTGCTAATGGTAAAGATGGAAAATCGAAAGCTTCTTGTATTTGTCCGTCGACAAAGGTTTTGGGAGCAGACGGAAAAACATGTTTGGAATAAAAGCTCCAACTATACCTTATCTCTTAGCTTTTCCCAAATGATAGTGCAAAATCTTTTAATAGTTTTTTTTTGTTATTAATTAAAAGACCAGTATCAAAGAATTGATTTATTGTGGTATGTATTTTGTACGATAAACATTTGTAGAATTTGTGGCTGATATAATAACAATCCAAAAATGACACATTCGTCTTTGGTTTTGAGTGAATTATCATTTATTATAAGAAACACATTTATCTGGCTTCGGCCATGAAGTTTCTTAACTTTTTTTGTTAAATTCGGCCTAAAATGTGTGTTAAACAGAAATTGTAGTTGTTCCCAGACACAAAGACAATAGAAGCAATGTAACTATAAACCTATAAAATTATATACCAATAAACCACATAATTTTAATGAAAGCAGAAATCCCAAACTAAGATATTTAATGTTAATAGTTTCTGTGTCAAAAACCCATGCTTTTTAAATGTTATCAGCGTTGATGTTTCTTAGATGTTGTTGTTGTTCTTAATTTTTTGGAAAAGTTCAACCCATGTTTCTTATAAAAAACGTATATATATCTTTTTTCTCACAGTCTGAAATTAAAAAGCGATTGTTTTAAAAAGTATAAAAAGTGTCAGTTAATAAGCAGTAATAAAGATAAACAAAAAAGACCGTGCAATATTAGCGAATCAGATAATTGTATATAAATATTGTCGACCTATCATCATATATTCCGTGGTCAATTTTTGACTACCCACTCATTTATTTTGTTGGGCGAGACGGCGCGAAAGGGGTGGGTTATCTAATCTCCATAATGTTCTGGATGAAAATAAACATCTAGTATTTACTAGTGAAATCCGAGAATTTCAATAGTAAAAATATATTTCAAAAAAAGAAAAAAAAAAAACTTTGCATCATTAATAAAGATTTTTTTAAAGCTTTCGAATGTGTTTGTTCAATGCTTTCACTTTTATTTGCTAGGTTGTTTCGTTTCCATACTCAAAACGTTTGGTGATGCACTCAACCATTGTAATTGTGGATGCAGCTTTGTTGCAACCAACCTTGCGTGCATTAGCTTTTCTGTTGCACGCAACAAAATTTGGAAATATCTGTACTTCTCACTTTCTGCATGAACTCAACAACTCAATAGACCTTAGTGCCCGAACCTTTTCTACCACAGTAGACTGTAGTGTGCGCAAAACGAGCGATGTTTAAGTTGCTCTTTCTCTAATTTTCTCTCGCTTTGATTTTCACTTTCGATTTCTGCCAATAAAATAAGCTAGGAAAAAAGAAGAAAGCAGTGTTACACCATTTGAAGGTACTTTCATTGGAACGTGGTGTTTTGGTAACTTTTTGTGTGATATGATGTTATTTCGATCTCCACGAGAACAAACAATCTCTATACAAGTTTTTTCATGCGAACGTCTAAACATTCAGTCTAAACTGAATGGGCTTAGGTTTTTTCTTGTTTTTCAGTTTCGGAGGTTTTTATTTTGTGTTCTTTCACAAAAGTTACGAAAATGTGTTTTATAACAGATTGTGCAACATTTTCTTTGGTTAGTTCTTCTACTGGAAAATTCGATGTGTTCTTAGATAATTGTTAGGAATTCTTTAAAAAATATATGTCTTCCTGGAAATTTGGATCTGTTCTAGAGAATCTAGATTTACAAAGCCAATCTCTACCAATGTCTAATTCTGGAGTTACTTAGGATAAAGCCATTTAAAGTTGGTCTGTTGCAAAACATCTTATTATCCTTTGGGCGTTGTTATGACGTCAAAACATCAAAACAACAATGTAACGACGTCTTTCTGACGACGGGTGTCCACTGGGTTAGGCCTTAGAGGACTAATAACCAATCAAAACACTGCATTCCCTATGTTTTTATTTAGATACGCACAATTCTGTAGGAGAAATGATGCTAGCAAACTGTGATGCTGAGTTCGAAAGTAAACAAAGTAAAAAACCATGTAAATCCATAGATTCTATGACATCACGTTTGCAGTGTTTCGGCACTTGCTTGGGATGCAGGCTAAAACAAGACTACGGCTCCAAATACGCTCAGAGGAAATGTTTTTGCATTCAAAAGTTTAGACTGAAAGATCGCACTATCACTAACGTTTGTCTATGGATAATATCAGCAGTTTTACTGCTGGTGCTTGGCTTGTATATGTGGAGTTATCATAAAAATCTATTGACGCTGAATAGAACTATGGCGAAAACAACTGAGAACAACGGCTACATCAAGGAGCGCTATTATAGTCATAAACACAAACAAAGATCTAGTTTCGGACAACCGTTTAACCCCAATTCATGGTCAAACGGCACTGCAAACACAAGAAAACATTACACAATTTTGTACTGGTCCAAGATCCGTGGTCACATCGCAAGGATGCAAAAGAAAGAAGAGTACGAGAAAGATAATCATGTGTGGCCGTACACGTATGCAGGAGAAAAAGGAGAATGCCCTGTGAGTTGCGAACTGACAAACGACCGAACACGCGCCAGTAAAGCCGACGCGTTTGTCATTCATTCTCGGCTAACGGACGTTTGGGATTTCCCACCGTTAGAACACATGGCTCCATGGATACTACAGAACAACGAGAATCCTGTATACACGCCAGCACTTAGCGACCCGCGTATCATGAGCAAGTTCAACTTGCTGATTTCATATCGACTCGATTCCGACTTTCCATCCCCAATTTACCCGATTCCAACAACATCGAAACCGATTCCGTTCCACGAACGACTGGGTAACGTACTAGCTGTTTTCTCGAAGTGCGAAACGGTGCGCACAGAGTACATGCGACAGCTCATGAAACACATTGACGTGCATTCGTACGGTGCATGTCTGAAAAATAAAAACGGGTTAATCGGGTTATACGGCCAGATAAACGGGAAATACGTGTTCAAGGATTACAAGGTTGTTTTGACGCGCTTCTACAAGTTCTCGCTCGTTTTCATGAATCAGGATTGCGATTATTTCGTCGACGATCGGCTTTACCACGCTTTCGAAACCGGTTCCATACCGGTCTACATGGGCACCGACAAAATCGATCAATTTCTACCCGGAAACCTACGGAATTCCATTATCCGGGTGTCTGACTTCACATCGCCCGAACATCTGGCCGAGTATTTGAAGTATCTGAGTCGAAATGAAACAGCATTCAACCAGTATTTGAAATGGAAAGAGACGGGGATTGGAGACTTGAGCAATACAACAATTGGGCGGTGGTGGAAACAAAAATATCCCCTATTCTGTCAAGTCTGTATGAGACTCTCACAGGGCGGCCTACACCCTGGACTTGATACAGACACTTGTACACCAAGGGCGTATAGTGATTGGAGTTTACTGCCGCCTTACGGAGATGATGATCTTAGTTATGATGGAGATAATGGGTTTATTATATTCATCTTCAAATGGGTTTTCATAGGTTTATCTTGTATTTTTGTTAGCTATTTCTTAATTCTTATTTTCGTATTACCCAAAAGTAATAAAATTTAAAGTAGAACCTTGTAAGAAAAAAAATTATGTAATTGCTTTCCCTGATGCCCTCTACACACACAGTATCCATATTCTTTTGATACATTTACCCTAACTTTTATTTTGTTCAGTATTTCAAAGCAGCGTAAAAATTATTATGTTGAGTTAATATAAAGTTATTATATTTCACTTCCGTAGTTTTGATTGTCGACCAAAGCGATCTTTTGTCATTTATTTCCGTTCGCAAAAAGAGCGCTTTGAAAGTTAAATTTTTTGGCGACCAAAACTCAATTCAATTATAAAGAACATTCTGCAGAATTCTTTTGAAAAGTTCCCGAATATTCATCGTTGAATTTACTGTTTGACTAGAGAGTATCATTATTTTCAACACTTATAGCATTTTACTCCTTATCTCCGACTTTGGTGTTTATGCAATCTAAGTTAATGCTTATTTTTCATAAGAAAAACGTTAGTTTTGCTTGCTTCATCTATTAGTAGGAGAA
>JAUEKX010122055.1:0-35787 GCA_031834005.1 Dendronotus venustus
TATTAGTCTTTTTACCCAAGAAAAAAGTCGAAAAATTGGAAACCAAATTGACACATATATACATATACAACTTATCTATTACATTAAATAATATCATTGTATGCTCTTTGACCCATTATATTCTTATTTTTTACTTAATTTAAAATTATTTTAAAGGAATCCTGAAATGAAAAAGATCTTTTATGATTGATTTCAATGACTTAAAATAAACTTCTCTAACAGAAGATATCTGCATTCAAATAAGACATGAACTGGTCCTAAAGCAAAGTATTAATTTAATCGTTATTCTCTAGGGATCTTTTATTCTTTCTTGAAGAAAACAAGATGGCGACGTGCTATGGAGACGTATAACTTTCTCTGATTTTTATTTTGAAGGTTCAGATACTAGGAAGCTCTGCTATTTGTTTGATTTGTATACTTTTTAGCAAAATGAAGCTTTATACTCAAAATCATCATTATGTCAGGATCCCTTAATGAAAACATTAAATAAAGTCTATCACAATATAGCAGTATAGCAATTGAAGGTAGCATTATTTATTGTATATTGTTTATTTTATATTCAAATAACCTTTAGTGTGGATGTATGTTGGAATGGCTGGAGGATTTCTCTTCATTATTATTCAACTTGTTTTTCTCATTGACTTTGCTTACAGTTGGTCAGAAAAATGGTAGGAAGAAGTGATTCTATTCTTTGTCAAAAACTTTCTATTTTTTTAGAAATTTACGAATGTGTACCTCGCGGATATAAAACTTTTGCTAAAAATCGCGAAATTAGATACCCACAAAATTTTATACCTTTAAGGTAGCATTAACAGCTTCTAGTTTTTACTTTAATTTTTATTAATTAATACATAATGATTATCATTTTGATTATTTCATTAGGATTGGTAACTACGAAGAAACGGACAATAAACGATGGTTAATAGGTAAATTTAAACATTACGTAATGCTACCATAAACTGCGTAAAGCTTTTGACGATACGTGTTTTAAATTATTGAAATATCGAGTATATTTATCTTCGGTTTGTTAAAGGGTTAATGCAATTTGGAAAAATAATTTTATTAGTAAATTTAAATATATACATCTGTGAAGGAGAGTGAAAATATAATTATCTTGTAGTGTTTCTCAGATGATCATTGTCTTTTTGCTCTCCTACACATGTGTTTGCAGTACTGTTGAATATACTTTTAATGAATTTTATATTACTGTAAGGTCTGGTTGTGTGTACTGGTTTCTTGTATGTTGTTGCTGTTACCATAACGATATGTGGATTCGTTTTTTACACAAAAGTAAGTATATATACATAACGATATTCTTAGTATGTATGTGTTCAAGTATTTATGAATAACGAAAAAGCAAAAAATATACCAATATTTTATACAAAATATTGTTTTCAAATCAAGTATATCTTAGCCATATGAAAAACGACTTCAAAAACATGTCCCTTTTGCTGTTAGGCGTAAATCGATTGACACAAAACGATAAAATAGTACCACAATTTTATTCAACATGGTCTAATTAATCTAATTGATTACCGTTTATGAAATCTCCTCACAATTGTAGCACTTTCCACTTAGTTTATTTTTGTTTGTAAATGATTTTCCCTTGTTACTTGTGTTATAGACATCTGGCTGTGGACTGAACAAGTTCTTTTTGAGTTTCAACTTGTTGATTTCTGTGGTTCTCTCCTTCATTGCCATACATCCTCGTGTCCAGGAATCACAACCAACTTCTGGTTTACTGCAAGCATCAATTATCTCGGCATATGGCATGTATCTCACCTGTTCGGCTATGTCAAATGAGCCTGGGACTGACTGTAATCCAGGTATAGTCAAAACCTAATATAGCCGACAGCGTTTTTACAAGGTTTTTCAATGTTTTGACGTCACATCAACGTTCATGCAATGTCGTTCCAACGGCTAGTATATTATAAAAATATTGACTTCGTAAATGGAAATTTTAAAAGATATATTTGGCAAATGTGCGGGTTAAATTTGCTTTAGTTTAAAAATAAAAGATATTTACGCACACGTCGTCTATTAAGAGATTATAAGTATTACATTTTTATTTTAATGACTTTCTATAAAGAAAATGAACATGAATCAAGTGGATAGATATTTTTCTAATTTATTTTCTGTTTGTTTGGTTGCTTTTCTCTTTACTTTGAAGAAAAAATTTTTTTTCAACAAGTAGTGTTTGCGTAATTCTGACGTCAGCATCATCAAATATTTTTTAACTAAATAGCTTCCGGTGAAATTGAGATGAAAACGTTTAAACATTTCTTTTATGTATATGCATTTCTTTTACGGATTATGGTCCGAAAGTTTTTTTCTGGTAAATTATTGTTGAAAACTCTTGTCCAAACTTTTTTCCGAAACAATTTGCCTGAAACAAAACTAAAGTATTTTTTCTTAATGAATGTTGCATATCAGTCCTTGTATGAGAGAACTGACATAATATCAGGTTACCCCATGAGCAACAAAAAGTTTGAATAGCTAAATGTTCTCAAAAGGGATTTGGGATCTAATAGGGATCTGATTGTAAAAAAAAAGGAAAAGTTTCAATCTAATTTTAAGTAGAAATTAATAATACCATTTTAAGATAAGCTACTAAACTTTATAGATTGTTTTTAAGTGGAAATAGTGAAATTTTATTCTGAATCTGTGATATTGAATTTCTTTACAAAATATTCTAAAGATAACTGAGAAATAGCACAAACAGTGAAATATCCGGTTTTTTGAATTAACCATTTGTTTTCCTTTTTACAGGGAATTCATTCCTGAGGGATCAGTCGCTTGCACTAGGCTTCGATATGCAGACAGTGCTTGCAGCTGTCTTTCTGTTTTCTACTGCTATTTATTCGTGCGTTCGTACGAGCTCCAAGCGCTCATCACTATCCATACAATCTGATGAAATGGAAGAAGTTCTGCTGGCTGCTGATGACGAAGATGGTGTAAGTTGTTCAGTGTCTCCATATTTCACTATACCCCAGAGGTGGATCCAGAGTGCGTCAAACATCTCCGGAGGAGAGTAAAAAAGCAGATATCCTTGAAAAAACCTTACGACAATTGATTTCTAGCTGTCCCTCACAGATGTTTTCGCACTCTAGATCCGCCTCGTTATACTGTGAAACCACTTCCGTACTCTTTCCTGTTTTCCGGAGAAACTTTTTGTGTTTAGGAAGAAATTTTATCAAATTATTCGCAGTGGAATTGTGTATTTTTTCTGTATTTTTTGCATTTTATTCCAAATTTCCCCGCTGATCCTAAAAATTTAACCATTAAATTACATTTTATTGAAATTATAACCAATTTCTATGCAAGTCTCTAAACGAAATGTTATAGTTTCTTATAAAAAGTATTGTGTTGTTCTCTCTTTGATCAAGCTAGTGTTTTTACAAGATTTTGTTATGTGGCTAGATTAGTTAACGTTGTGGGAACTTTCTTTATCAATCGAAAACCCATCTTGTAAAGATGTAGAGTTCATTCTTTCATTCATTCGCGTTACACAGGATGTGGAATACAAGGGACAGAAGGTTTATGACAACGAATCGACAAACGTCGCCTACAATTATTCCTTCTTCCATTTCACGTACGCATTGGCTTCACTCTACATCATGATGATGCTAACTAATTGGTACAGGTGAGTGAGGCCGTTACTATAACTGATCTTGATTTACAGCTTCGATTAATTTAATCAAATTGTTATTTGATGTTTGACGTGATTATTTAGGGCATATATATCTAGTGCGATTTTCACAATGAGCTAAAGATGAGATAACTGCAATGGCTACAAAAAAGCTCATCGTATGCACTTTGGTTATGTCATCGTTAGCCTATAGTGAAAACCAAGCTTAAGTGTCTTTAACGTATATCGTTTTGGCCTAATGTAGTTTTTTGGTACTAGTAATCCCATGATAATGAGGGTGGTTTCTAATTAATAGTTTCTTTGAGAGTTTCATTTTCAAGTGTTCAAAGTTGTCCGAACGTAGTTAGTTAATGTTAAAAACATATCTAAGCTCGCATTTTATTGAAAAATAAGCATGTGAAACCCATCTGTAGGCTTTACCCCGTACAAAACTCGCTGTTCAATATATTTTAACATTTGACACGTTGGGTAATTTGTGCTTTGAACAGTGTGACCAGTTTCAAGTTCTTACTTGTGTAGTTATGTAGTTTACTTTATTTTTTTATCTAAAAACCGTGTATACTTTTTTTACTTCTTCAGCCCGGAAGGATCAGATTTCACAACACTCACAAGTAGCATGGCGACTGTTTGGGTGAAAATGGCTTCATGTTGGGTGTGCTATCTCTTGTTTGGTTGGACGCTCTTTGCTCCGATCATTTTCCCCGATCGTGAATTTTTTTAGTTTTTGCGTGTACACACTTGAAAAAAGTGCATATTGTTATATTTAAGTGTGATTGTTCAAACTATTTTTTTGTTAGGTTATCAACACTGGAGATCAGTTTTTTTTAAATAATCACACACTTATATTATAAGGCGGTGTATTTTTGCCTTTATATGGAGATATTTCTCATCTTTCCGATCGGTAGTCTTAGCTATGTAACCTCGTTGTCATAAGCGTTATCGCAGCAAGGATGTAAATGATAAATTCTCTTCTTGCTTAGGTTCCAGAAAACCGAGGTATGATTTACTAACTAATAATGGTAAAAAGGGGAAATATATAAACAGCATTAAATTAAGCTGATAACATAACAAAAAATGATAAATTTGAGTTATAAAGTTCTGCCTTATTTTTATTCTACATAATAAAGAAATCGAAAAGAAGAAAAACATCCTTAGGAACGAGGTTGCATCAAAATTATGCTGCAATTGATACAAATACGGAGTTTGTGAAACGTCTTAACATTTTTGTTTAATATTTGTTTATTATGTTTTATTTATGTAAATAAATTTGAATTTCTCTACTTTGTATATTTACTCGTTTTCTGTTTGCTATTTAAAGAAGCGTTTTGACATTTACTTATTTTCCAAAGTGACTAAATCATCATAACTTGGCTCATGTATCTCTTAAATTATGTGTATAAACTTTCGCTTGAAGAAACTTTCCTCTGAGACTTTTGTTTCATAAGCGAAAGTTAACAGATTACAATTAGAAATAGCTGAAAACATTTTTCCTGGTCGCAGCTATCCAGCTCTCCCGATAAACCCCCGTGTTGATCGAAATGTTACCATATAAATCAAGTCCGCAGCCGTTTGCAAACTGGGGGTTTAATTTTTTTATATTATGCTGAAGGTTTCAACTATTGTATCAATTTGAATAGAGTCTTCCATAGAGTTCTTTCAAGTAATTATGCCGAAAATGAGTTAATTAGTTCTTAAAAGAAATTATGTTTCGGTAATTTACGCTAATTTCTAAATACATTTCTTCAATACGTGAAAATACATATAAACGATGCAATAAGGTTGTGATTGTATAAATTGATTAAATAAATTTTCATGATTGAATATTAATTCAAAATGACTTGATTTTAACTACCAAATTTTGGATTTTGGATTTGATAATATTCGAATTATGCTCAAGCACAGCGAGAGCGTACCACGCGTTATAATGTTTGGTGTAAGCACGATGCTCGCTGGATAGGGTGAGGATATGAAGAGAATCTCGCAAATTGTCTATTGGAGTTCTTTTACTCTATGTTTGTAACTCGTTCAACAGTATGGCGTGCATTATGGTTTACATTGATAACCTTCCAAATAGGTAACACTCATATCAAATGTTCATCTTATTTCGAAAATATTTATGTATGTTTATATCTTCTATGTCTACCTCAGGGGCTTAGATATTGAAATTGAATAAAAATGTTCTCACTAGCTACTACAGTACGTATCCATAATAATAGAACCTTGCTTACAAAGAAAATAATTACTATAATCATCTCTTGGGATGCTGCACAAGGCTATGAGCAAAACAAATCTTTTGTGTGCTATATAAGAATTCCTTTTAGTCTTTAGAGGAAGCCTCTAAAACAATAAAAATCCATTCCCAATTTCTATAGGTTTTATTTCTACAGATACATTCTGCAGAAGAAAAAAGACTTAGGATGTGATTGTAATTAAGTGGGTCGACCCGGGTTGGGTTGAAATGCCGAATAAATAAATAACTTTGTCTTTAGTAGAAAAGCCTACTAAATTACAGATTGCATTTGTAGGAGAAAGGTTGTCTTGTGAATTACCTCAGCTTGTGTGACTCAATCCTCATGTAATCGCCTTTTGGTCATCAGAACGACATCGTTACAACGTTATTTTGACGTTTTGACGTCGTAACAACGTTCAAATGTCGTCATTCTAACGTCGTATGCCGGCTGGGTAACATATAATTATATGCCAGATAGAAATATGAATGAATCCGTTCTATTTGTACTCTCGAGTGCTTATAACTGCACCTATCCTTGCTAAAAAACTTTTTATGCAAGTTCTTTTTTAGAATTAAAGATTCCCTAAAGTGAAATCAACAAGCAAAATCTTTCCTTTCGAAACTTTTATAAATATTTACGTAAATAACAATAACAATTTGCATCATCTTCAAGTACCCGTGTAGGAGAGCAAAGAGACAATTATGCTGTTGAGAAACATTACAAGTAGTTGTCTTTTCACTCTCCTTCACTCCTACATTTCTGTACACTTATGGGTTATGCACTGTAAAACTTGATAAAGAATTTAGTTTTACGTATACCTTTTTTCACCTCAGTGAACCTTTAACTAATTACGGCTATTTATCAAAATGGCTACCAGTAAATGCTTGCGTAACACCAACAAAAACAGCTTACAAATTACTAAATTAGTTTTCAATAGATTAGTCACGACATCCATGACAAGAAAACACAACTTCGTTCCCAACCTCCGAAGGTGCTCATTGATTGGTCGATTGGAAGATTTGTTTGCACGGATAGGTCACGTGTGTTATGCTTCGTTGTAGCTATATATATACACAGAGCGAATGGTTCAGAAAAGTTGCAGTTGAAACAATCAGATTGTTTTGTTGCCAGCAGTATTTTCTTAGAACCACATTGCATAACCCACATACATTACGTCATAAATGTCATTATTATGCTAATTTCCGTTAGTTAATTAGCCCGTTACATCCATAGTGTATCTTGTTTGACGCATATTTAATCCTGACGGTTTGACGAAAGACCACAATATCACAGAATCTATACTTTGGCAGGGGTTCTCTTACTTCAGTTTTGTTAAGGAAAGTCCTCTGATGCTACGTGATCCAATAAATTTACTAAGACCTTCTTATTCCAGTATAAATAAAGCTACAACAAATACAAAAAATAATTGAAATGTAGACAGACCCTTTAAGGCAAAAAGATCGAATTTACTTCTAATTCTCCACTAACATTTAGCTCCAAGGGGAACGTGTTTTACGTACTTTTCCTAATAATAATTTCATACAATAAGACGCCCTTAACTAGCACTGCACTCTTTTCGATAATTCTACAATTTCTACAAAAGTTTATACACCAAACGTATAGGGATGAAGATGAGGTTCGTGTATTTGTAGATTTGCCAACACCAACATTGTTTTTTTTCATTTTTTAAGGTTCAAATGCCCACTATGACAACTATAAAAATGCAATTTCTCTCCTTAAATGCGAGGATAATTTGCACTCGGTTGTCAAGTACACTACATACTGGAGTGAACCAGCATTGGTCGAACAATACCTGGTACCTTCCATCAAGTCATGTCTGTTTTTGTGTTGTCAAAATCATGATTGCAAAGGGATCTATTATGATGGAGATAAAATACGATGTTTTCATCGCATGTGCACTGGAAATTGTGGAGATGATTGGTCAGGTTTGTACAAAAAAAATTATTTCGTGAAAATCTTTCGATTCCATAAATCGCATACTTTTTAAAGCAAAGTTAACAATTAAGAATTTTAATAACGTTATTTTAAATTGCATGAATTAGTAAAAAGAGATATCTTTCGCGAGAAACTACACAGGCTGATCCAAATAATTCACAAAACTTTATGAACACCATGAATTTTCGTAACATATTAATGAAAAACACTATGTAGTAAATAACAGTTACGTGGATTCATTTTCGAGTGGATAGAGTTTACTATTTCTTTCTTAATTTCCGCTAGGTGGATAATATTAGAATGTGAGATCTTATCGTAACCTTCTTAAATCGTAGAGTGTAGAGATCTCGCGCTATATTGTTTACATTGTCTAAATGCTGCACGCCGCGGCACTTTTCACTAAGTCGAAATTGGCCTTATAGCAATATCTATTACTTTCCTAGAAAACCTTGGTTAAGCCAGCAACAATACATTAAAAAATATTGTTATGATGTTGTTGTTTATAACTTATTGACGTCGTATCAACGTCCATAGAACATCATGTACCGAATGGGAGCACATAAAAACTCATAGAACACATAGAACTAAAAACATGGTGTTTCAAACTATAGATAAGAAACTTTTACAACTAGATTCTTCGCCAGGTTTCTTTTAACTAAAACGTATAGATCACAGTACTTGGCAAGGCTTTCTGATTTCCCTTAGATGAAATTTCAATCAAAAATGAAGATAAACGAAACAAAATTATTGTTGACAAACACGGAAACGAGGACATTGATGAAGATTTGGGTGCATTCTTCCAAGAAATTGACATGCTACCTGAAACAAAAGGTTAAATGCTATTAAAGTGTGTACTGTTAAATGAAACTTCTAGCCTCAGTACCAACTTTTGCACATTCTAATTTTTTACGCAAAAAATATAATTTATAGTTTATCCAGGCTAAATGCATATTCAAAATAGTTTCTTTCGAGAGCAGAAACTTGAAACAAGTTTTGTCGGCTATTTTCACAAATATATGTTTTTAAAACCAATGCCTCTAAGAAGGAGTAGAAAAAATAAACCTTTCCCAGCCGGCACACGACGTCTAAACGACGCATATACGACTTCGTTCTTATGTTTTATGCCGGCTGGGTTATGATAAGTTCATGCATGGAGTTGTATACTCAGCAGAGATGGATCTAGAGTGCGTCAAACATTTCCAAAGGAGAGTAAAAATCAAGTTATCCTTGATAAAACCTTTAAAATCATTTTATAGCCCTCCTTCGCAAACGTTTAACGCACTCTAGGATCCACCTTTCGATAATCTTTAAAGAAACAAAATTTTTATTATGTCAAAAATATTTTTATCACGCGAAAGTTTCTGCCCTTAAAGTAACAACGTATTAAAAAATGTAGAACAATTAACAGGTTCAACTTTTTCCATGTATTCAAACAAATGGTGATTTAAACTACCAATCAAATTCCATTATGATAATTTGTTTGGCTCGGTATTTATGTTGTGCTGGGTTTAAAACAAAAGTTTACAAATGGTAGAAAAGTCTAGACGAAATTATTATAATCAATTTGTATCACTTTTCATGTTTTTTAGATGAAAGAAATAGAACACCAGGGAATCGAACAGCTATAGGAACTGATGCATTCATTAAAGATACAAAGCCTACCATCATACCAGGAAACTCTAATAGTTCAATACGTGAATTGGGAAATATAGGTTCTCAAAAAGTTCTACCAACAAACCAAATAGCTATAGAAAAGGATACATTCATTGAAGATACAAGATCGTCTACCACAACTCCAGGAAACTTTAATAACACCATACCGAGTTCAATGCATAGAGTGGGAAACATCAGTGATAAACTGACAAACCCAATCAACCAAACAGCTATCGGGAAAAGTGACACTGGATTCATTGAGGATGATGAGAGTGGTGATTCTATGGACAACATAACTACATTTATTACACCAGCAAATTCTGACATCCCATACAGTTCAGGAAACAATAAGACACGATCAAAAATACACGGTCTTATACAACCAACAGCTATCAGAAAAGATGGAGATGCAAGGATAGGAGATTTTATAGATAAGACACCACCAACCATGAATTTAAGGAAATTGAATGCTACTAAACCTAACTCAATACACGAAATGGAAACCATCATTGGTCAAACTGAAAACAAAACTTCTGACAAGCCAGCAATCAAACTCTCAAAGGAGAAGACTGGTAATAGTAAACAAGGTAATGATCAATCTGGTACCCAGACTTCTGTCTCTCCAGCTAATGCTAGGGAGATAACTGATGATAAAACACAAGGTATTGATGACGCGATTGCACTCACAACTGGTAACAAAGTGGTTAAAAAAGGAGAAGAACAGACACCAAGAACTAATCTTGAATATCGTCATAACAAAACGTCAGATTCGTTCATCAAAGATGCAGTGACAGATGTAGTAGGGCATAACAGAACGGGATTGTCTCAAGATAATACACTGAAACAACAAGGAGCAATGATGGATACTGAAGAAGACAACCATGCACATTACGAAAAAAGTGAGTAATGTAAAACCGAGTTGGGATTCGATATTTATATAGCTCAGTCTCCTTGATGACGTTGTATAGACGTTATTACGACATCAAAACGTTAGGTTAGAAGTCACTGTAATGTATTAAACGTAAACGGAAATTTTGAGGTCGTAAATAACATTTAGGCTTGAAACTTTGCACTAGTAATCACGTGATTTTGAGGGTAATTTGGGATTAATAGCCAGATATTCATTTTGAAAACTTTAAAATGAAACTGGATGAATGGAACAAATATTTATTTATTTGATGGTGGTTACAAATTACAAACGTACTTTTCATGAAATTCATTCCAACCAATAATATTACTTGAAGTACTTAAAGACTTTTGGAGTTAAGAGTCTTGTCTAATCAACAAAGAAGCGTGTGCTCAGACCTTTCCCTTTCTTATTTGTAGGCCTACCAACCAGTGGAATCCATGCTACAAAACACAGGGAAATCCCACAAAACCACAACAAACGAAGTCAGATTCAAAGCAATACAAGGACAAATCCTCAACTAATATTACACAGGTTACATCAGATTGGGCGTACTGCAATACAAGCAGCAAGCGCACTGAACGCTGCAAAGTTAACAAATAAAACAATTTTAGCCAATCAGCTACTCAGCCTAGGCCTCAGAAAAGAAAGCATAGAGAGTTTGATAAGGGAATTCTACGACCACCTGAAAGACAATAGCATCAAAGACGAGGTGATCAAAAAGCTAGCTGGTATCGGAGCAGAGGCTATTTTGCGCAGTAAGAGATTGAAGCGACGACACTCTAGTGCCAATAACACGAATAATGCTCTGGTCAAGTTGAAAGGAGATTTAGACGAAATTAATGGCATTTTAAACGAGTACAAATCAAAACAATCACGTGTGCAAGAACGTGGTAAAAAAGTGTCCGCAAGCAAAAAGGAACAACTTGGAGCCAAAAAGACTCACCCGATGAATTCAAATATCAAAAGGCAACCAATGGCTGATGGGGAAGTGAAAAATCACCTGAAAACAACTGTCCGCCAAACACCCATGATCACAACGAGCGAATCATACCAAGAACAGCTGAAGAAAGCGAAAATGATTAACGACAACATCGAATATCGCCGAATCTCTTTGTGTCAACACGGAAAACTTTTAGAGGGAATGGTACTCAAGGGTGGAATAACAGCTGGGCATTTCCTAGGGCGAAGGTACGTTAGGCGCTCTTCAAGCTGTGTAAAACATTGCTGCGCAACTTCCGGATGCAACGTTGCGATGGTGATACGAAGATCGTGCTACGTAATGCGATGCATGGATAGGATGTTGTGTGAAGCGGTTCGTCGGCAAGGTAAACACACGCACTCCCTCGCATTCGTCTACCGAGGTTTGAAAGACACAGAAGACGCAAAATTCTTGTTGGAAATGCAGAAAAGACATCCACACAACCGTAAACAGTACCCGAGTGTTCTCGGTAAAACGACAACAACGACGACGGAAATGCCTACAGAAACTCGGCATACAAAAGACGAGAGAAACCGACAGAATCGTAAACAGTATCCGAGTATTTTTGGTGATATGACAAATCTACCGACAAAAGCTCGGTATACAAAAGAAACGAAACGAAAACCGACGCTAAAACACAACAGTAGCAAGAAAATGAAGGAGAACGAAAAATTGACAAGACAACCAGAAGAACTAAAAGAAAGCAATAAAAGCGCTGTAAATTCGATTGCAGGAAAATTAAAAGCTACATCTCATCCTGCCACTAACGGTACAACAGAATCAACGGAAGCCGATACAAGTGATGGTTACTTAGAAACGATTTACGATAAGGAGAATCATGTTTTCATTCGTCAGAAAGTTCAAAAGAAGGCGATGACGACGACGAATAAAACACAGAAAACTTCAAAGAGAAGAAAGCAAAATGCGACTGTGATGTCTACAGGGACTGGCCATGTCATCACATTGGCTGGTCATCCAACAACGAACGTGCAACAACTTTCAAGAATTGCACAACAACTGCTGCAGGAGGTTGAGCGATCGGAATATCTCAGTAAACATCTGCCGAGTGGTGCTCTCACTAAAAACGAATCCAGTGATCTTGTCTCTAGAGCCAGAAGCATCAATACGCTGATAAACAAAATCCATCGTTTATACCAGAACACTTTGAAGAATCCAAAAACCGAACCAGAAGAACTAAATAACATTCCACAAATAATTGAGCCAATGAAGAAAACTCGGTATGACGTAAAGAAGGAAGAAAAACACCTTCATTTAAAACAACATATAACACCACCGGCCCATACAAATCGTGTATCGAAAGCTCCGGCTACCGAGAAATCTATATCAGGTGTACCAGAACAAGACAAGCATCTTCGTTCAAAACATATAACACCTTTGTCCTACACAAATCGTGCATCAAAAGAACCGGCAATTGAGAAAACTAATATAGAGGATCTGGAGCGCCTTTTGAATCTTCACAAAGAGAAACTCAAGAAAATGCTATCGGAAAACAGCAGCTATTTAATCGATAACTATAGTGCACCTACATTGAGTCCTAAACACGTTACACCGAAATCCAGGAACAGCCACTCTATCAAGCATGCTGCACCAACCTTGAGTTATAAAGCAGTTGTTCTTCAAAGTGTCCTGAAGAACCAAAACAAACAACTAAAAAATATATTTCAAAATCAGGAGCCGAACCAACAGCAAGAAAATAACAAAGAAACAATCAGCACGAAGAAATTAAAGACAAGTGGAACCCACCAAAAGTCAACATCAAAGTTCGTCTCTGATAACAAGGATATTCATCATGAGAGTAGGAGATTGCATCACCTGCATGAACTGCTTTACCAACATCAAAGGAGATTGAACGAGATGCTAAACAAAGTTAAACACGGAGATATGACACCAATAGATCTAGATAAGGACACCAATAGCCAGGTTTCACTAGATCCAACAGGTGGAGGTCTCAATGCTGGTACTTTCAATAGTCCTCCAGAATGGCGTGAATTGGAGCTGCAGGGCGAAAAAGAAGAGAAAGATGATGGAAACTTGGAGAATACTACAAAAGGTGAATTAGAGAAAGTAGAGGTTGCAGAGAGATTCATGGACACCTTGATTGATGCTCAACACAATCTGAAAACAACGGCTCCATCAACCACCATGACACCGACGAAAAAACCATCGTTCTCTTTAGGTGTCAGCTCCATAAACGCTTCTAATGGCAAACCAAAACCAAAACACAACTGGAAGAATACTGTATCTATAAAAAAAGCCACGAAAGCCAATAACTCCATCCAATCTTCAGTAGTTAGTTCAGTGGAAAGCGGAGAAGGGAGTGACAACAAGAAAGACAGATTCATTGTCAAAGACCCTCATAGTTGGAAAGACCAACCATACCCCCAATATAGAAGAGTAACACCCGCTAGCCATCAATTACCTACAAGAAATATTGATCTTGCTGAACAACTTATAAACCTGTCCAGTGTTATGAAGAAATTGAAAAACTTGCGCATTCCTAATGTAGACGATGACGTTAGTGCTGACTCAGCAAATAGATATGATGGGAAACATATTTCGCCAATTGAAGAAAATGTAGTTGGTTCAGCAGCAAAAAAGAAAGCTCGGCATCAAGAACGGTGGAAGAGTATTGGACCAGACAACCAAAACAGATCCAGTGATAATTCCAAACAAAAGAACGTTCAAAAGGGTCTGATGATGAAAATGTCAGGAGAAGATCTAACTCCTGGAGATTCTGAAATCAGGAGTGATGTCACCCAAAACGAAGCTTTAGGAAAAAATATTAAAGACGAATTCAGTAACTACGCCAGCGGAGATGCGACCGAAGAAAGATGGTCTTCAGGTAAGGTGGATCGCGAACAAAAGAAAGTGAGCGACGAGGAATCAAGCGGAATCGGATACTCGGGTGAATTTGCGACAAATGATGAAAGCGAAGTGCGTGATCTAAAAGATCAACGTCAACATCAATCTTCAGGTAATCGCGTAGCTGTTTCAAACAAGCAAGGACACGACGAGGTACCAGAAATTATTATGTACGATGAAAACGAGAAGCAACATCATGAATCTGTGTCAGACAATTTATTGCATACACAAAACAGAGTCCAAACGGAAAAGAACGAAATTGTTGTGAGAAAACCAAGTGGTTATTCAGTAATTGGCGATTTAAAACATGTTCCACCAGAACTAAGAGCTGGCCAATCAGATCAAACAAATACATCAGCCGACCAATCAGATCACGCTAATACTTCAGCTGACCAATCAGATCTAACAAATACATCAGCTGACCAATCAGATCTAATAAATACATCAGCCGACCAATCAGATCTAATAAATACTTCAGACAACCTATCAGAGCAAGGTACTACTTCGGCCAACCAGTCAGATAAATTAAAAACATTAGGTGGGCAAGAAGATATAACGAAAGTGCTGTCAAGAGAAAAAGTCGTGCCAGGGATTTCAAAAGATTTGACACTCATACAGGTTGATCCAGACATCGATCCTAAACTTCCCATCAAAATCACACACTTCAAACCAGCTCCAAAGATGGAGAATATTAGTACTCCATCACAGAGCAATTCATTTAACCACACTGCGTACGTAACCGACAGAATAAAACACACAAACAGTTTTGCATCCATCTCAAAAAATAATCCAGCTGACCAATCAGATCAATCGAATGGTTCAGCCGACCAATCAGAGGAAGAGAATACTTTTGCTAACCAATCAAATCAAACAAATACTTCTTTAAATATAGGAGAGAAGCCAACTCTAGAAACACAAGATACACAAACTGAAAATGCAGAAAGAAAATCAACAAAGATCCAAGAGAATAAGGATGGTGCCAAATCAGCTCGTGAAAACATTGACAACCAATCAAAATCAACAGAGAACGATGCAATCCCTTTAAACCAATCAAAAACAATAAACAACAATGAAACCAGCTTGAAATACCAAATCAAGGAATTGGGTGAACACGAAGACAATGCAACGGAAAATAATAAACCTGTTGTACAGATTGAACAGCAATTCAACTCTGGATCCTTTGGTGGACAAGGGGATACTCATGTAGACAAAAACGCTCCAAAGTTGACATCCATTGAAGAGGTGATCAGCCCAGAGATAAACAATTCAACTTACACCAATTTTCAAACTCCACTCGCGACCACTCCATTGCAACCACCACAAACTTATCAGTTCAATAAACATATCCAGTCAGAAGGTCATTCGATGGAGAATTCGAAGCTTCTACCAAGTGATTACATAAATCAAGCTATTGGTATGGCAAGACAAAGTTCATCTTCTCAGAGTTTGAATGAGCCAGTTCAAGAACAAATTGTCCAAGATGAAATGGAGGCGACGAAAATAGGAGATGTTCTCAGAGATCACAACACTCCAAAGTTGACATCCAATGAAGAAGTAATTAGCCCAGAGATAAGACATTCCAGTCACAGCATTCCTCAGACTCCACCAGCGACAACTGCATTGCAACTTCCTCAACAGCAGATCTTACAAAAACAATTAGGAGACCAACCGAGTGCACAGAAACCTGCATCAAGACAGAAATATAAAATACATTCACCAAGTGTTGATGTATTGACAAAGATAACCGAAGGAGACTCAGATCAACAAGCACAATCTAATCTTAGTGAAGACAGTAAAGGAATCAACAATACAACTTCTCGGCTACAAGGTTTGCTTGTGGATAGCAATACTTTAGAAAACGATAGTAAGAAACAACAAAATCTACAGTACTTCTCCAAGAAGGATGACAAAGTAGGAACATCTGTTTTCAACGGTAAACAGCAAGATACAGAATTTAGTAAACCTTCAACGGAGAAAACATCTATTGTTAATCCGATCCGTCCAGAATCTGCTGAAATCTTGACAAAAGACGACAAGCCAGAAACACCTGTTGCAAAAGCAAGGACTCACTCAAAAATACAACCACCAGATAGTGATGACTACCTGGAAAGGATTCTCAATCAATCCAACCGCATTCTTGATCCTTTCATCAGAGTTTCAACAACAACCAATGTTAATGACACCACTAAGAACCTTGAAAACGCACTAAAAAGCATACTCTCAAAGATCAAAACCTTCCGAATTCCGCCACAAAAGGCAAAGAAGAGGGAAGATCTAAAACCAACACCAAAGAACGTTCTACCAGACAGAATGAAAGAGAAACTACGTACCATTCTGGACACAACCGACCAGTTGTTAAAGATATTTGAAAGCAAACACGACGAGAAACACAATGTTATGTCGCTATCCCAGCCTTCCACGACAGCCTTATCACCAACATCCCCTTATTCTAAAGATGAGAAATTGAAGAGACTCCAGGATGTTGTGGAATCTCTAGAATTACCAATATCATCCAGCTTGGATGATGCTTTTGATAAAACAGTTGCTAAACCTCCAGACGACTACCTACAAGATGGAACAAACTCTAAGTCCGAACACTACGCACCAAAGTTTCCATCGCCAGTTGAAGATTTTTCTAACAGAGTGTGGCAGACTTCACAATATGGGAAGAGAATAAACGATCGACAACCATTAACCGTACTTACCATTCCGAAACCCATCCTATCAGTACAATCTACGAAAAGACAACATAGTATTTCATTAGACGCAGCAGATATGCCACCACACCATATCGATAATGATAAAATTCGTGGTCTTCCACCAATGATCGGTTTGGAGAATCTTCATCACAAGTTGGATGACGTATCTAATCGATTAATCAATCCAATAATTGGCCAAACACTCTTACCACCAAACATCGATATGTTAGCAACAGCGATAGGTGATAATGGAATCGATGGCAGTTCTAAGGAAAGGCAACATCGTTGGAGTAGCGATACTCCGGTAATGGACTCCATAGCTAGCATGAAGGACTTTAGTGGCGAAACTTATCCATTCAATGTTGGGATGTTAGGGAACCTCCATGAAAAACAACACCATCCTCATGTACATCAGATTGAACATGGTTTGATGGAGCCAATGATCGATGAGAATGGTGAATTTATTGAAACTCACCTACCGTTGAATATCGGTATTCCACCACAAGTGATAGGAAAAGATGGTGACATCCAGTTTAAGAGCTATCAGAGGAATCCAAAGCACGCAAGAACCACAACAAAAAGTGAAACAATAAAACCAGAAGAAGGAGAAGTCAACAAACATATCCAGTCTGAAGGTGATTCGATGGAAAACTCAAAGCATCTACCAAGTGATTATATCAATCAAGCTATTGGTATGGTGAGACAAAGATCGTCTTCTCACAGTTTCAACAGTCCGGTTCAAGAACAAATTGTCCAGGATGAAATAGATGCGAATGAGAAAGAGTTGGGAGCTGGCGATGATTTAGAAAACTTCAGCCAAAACGATGATTACATTAACCAAGCAACGAGTAATCCGTTTTACCATGCAAAAACTTCCATACAACCTGATGATCCTGATACAAAATATCCAATAACCTTATTACAACCACTGGAAAAAGGAGAAAATTTACAACAAACCAGCTTGGAGACGTTGCACAACAACCCTACAACACATCCTACAACCTTGTCGCAACCCAAAAAAGAAAAACACCACAACTTTGGCGTGATAAATGATAGACCAACAACAAATTTGAATGTTGCTCATGATATTGATGTCCAGGAAATGAAGGAGTTACAACAACTGGCTAATCAAATCGGTTTCACATCCTCCAACGACCAAAATAATAAAAAAAATCAATATGGTTTCGCAAACAGTAAAAAGCTCTATTATGACGTTTCACCTACGAAACGAGGCTACTATCCACCATCTAAAAAAGCTGGAACAAAGGCTAAATGTCAACAGGAGTTAGTTGCAA
Organism: Dendronotus venustus; assembly: GCA_031834005.1. Lineage (NCBI taxonomy): Eukaryota > Metazoa > Mollusca > Gastropoda > Nudibranchia > Dendronotidae > Dendronotus > Dendronotus venustus. The sequence goes on from JAUEKX010122055.1 coordinate 18,256, forward strand.
TGAACTACCGTTTTCGCGGTGGACTATACGCAGGGACCTTCAATCCTGTTTTATCAATACACAATGTAAAGGATTGTGTATCAAAGTGTTGTGCGTTTAGTAATTGCACGCACGCGCTATTTGTCAGGGGATTCTGTTACACCGTTCGATGTGTAGATCCAGTAAAATGTCAAACAGAAAGGATCCACACAACACTTGATGATGTGCCTGTAATCACCAAAGTGAGACGGATCGTTGTTGAAGGTGATCATACTTCCAAAAAAGCCCGTGTGATAGATAAGTCAAAGAAAAATGCTTCGCAAAAGATCTTGAACAGCATAAAGGATATCGTTGAGGCACTTTTGGGAAGAGAAAAGACTGAAGAACCAACTAGAAAAACAAAGCAAAGTAGAACGAAATCGAAAAGCAAGCAAACAACAAACAAGAAGCCGACAAATAGAAAGAAAAGGAAGGGAAGAGTTACAACAGCTCCAATGGTAGAGTTAGTTGAAACCAAAAGTAAAAAAAACAAAGAAAGTGCTGAAGAACAACAACCAATTAGAACAGAAGTTGAGAAACAGCAACCAATCACAACAGGAGCTGAGGATACAAATGACGTAATTGTTTCGGTTAAAGGAGGCGGTGTAAATATTTCTCGGAAAACCAGTAAAGATGAGCTAACGAGCAAGAGTTCTAATTTTCCAGCATCAACAATGACATCTGTCATTACGCCGAAATTGTCAGAGAAAACCGTAAGAGTTGAAGATGAAAAGATAGAGCAAGACCTAAATCATTCGATAAAGCATGGTGATAATCCAGAAAACGTCATCAGAAACCTTTTGCAAGAGCTTCATAAAGAGAAAAGAATTACAAGTTATATAACACCTAGTCACCGTAAATCAACAGAAAAACAAATCACTGAATCGGATAGAAACCACCTCCAAGAGAATGAAAACGAAAGAAACACCCATCTACAAACTGGTTTCCACACACATGATCGAAAAGTGGACGCGGTTGCTAGAAATTTGTCTGACTGGGCGAACGAACATAACACTTCCTTAGAAGATCTGGTCCATCATATCAAAACATTTGTAATCAATCAACCAATCAAAGAGCCGTTTTTATCAGCGGAACCAATCAAACATGAGAACGAAATAAACAGACCAATCAGTGATCAGCAAACTTTCAAACAGCTACTCAACAAAACATCAAAATTGGAAGATAAACAACCAATCATTGACCAGAAGATACTTCAGGAACTTCTAGAAGAACCAACTAAAACAACCAAAAAAGAGAAATCATACGAAGAAAACAAACCAATCAGCAAAAAAAATGAAGAGAACGAACCAATCAGCGAAGGGAATGAAGCAGAAGAGCTAATCAGCGAAGGGAATGAAGCAGAAGAACCAATCAGCGAAAAGAATGGCAAAGACAAACAAATCACAACAGCTTCCATAGAACAAAATAAACCAATTAAAGACGAAATTACAAATAATCAGACCAATCCAACACTTGTTGTTTCGACCAATAATAGTCTTCAAGAGAAACAACCAGAAGATAGAGAGCCAATCAGAGTCAGACAGAAACAACATGACCAGCTAACCAATAACACAAATACTTCCCCAAAACTTTCAACTATCTCTATGATGGTTTCAACTGATTTCAAAGGAGATATTGCACGGTCACAAGCAGCTAAGAAACATGAATATATTCCTGTAACAACAAACTCCAGTCATGATCTTCATTCACGGAACGAGCCTCTTTTCTACAAATTTACTCCCACCAATCTCGATGTCCCATCGGAACCGCACAATACGGCTACGGCACTCACGTGTTTATCGAGTGAACCGGTTTCAGGAAAAACCTTAAAAGGGGGTTTCGAAGCAGGTATTTTCGTCTATCAAGGAGAAGTTGGTAATTTCGAGGAATGCATCGAGTTTTGTTGTCGGAATGCGACGTGCGACTTGGCGATGACAGTACTCACCAAATGTTACAGTATCTTGTGTTTTAACATGGATTCCTGCCAATTGATAGACTCCGAAGTGAATAGAGAGGTTTCCACTCTCATCTCGGACGTCAGACAAAATCTTATTGACAGAACACAGATGGACGATGACGGGAGGGGAAACCCAAATTCGATTTCAGTTTGCCAACACGGGGATGTTCTCGAAGGCGTCACTGTACGTGGTGGATTCCATGCTGGCGATTATGTGCAGTATGGTGTGGTACCAGACATGGACACTTGTACAAAACACTGCTGTGATTCAAGCACCTGTGACATAGCGTTGGTGATTGCCGAGTCTTGCTACTTACTGAAATGTTACAGCCGTGAACTTTGTGAGACAGTGTCAGCGCATAACGCTGAATACCTGCGTCCAAAACTTGTTTATTTGAAAAGTAGAAACAAGATCCCTTACGCATTGACACCACCACCACCACCAACAACAACAAAAACAACATATCAACCGATAACAACAACAGCAGCGTCAGCTACGGTGAATTCCATAAATACAACTCAGGGAGAATCAAGACGTGTATCAAATATCACCATTGGAAATAGCCACGTAGACATAGATCCTTTACAAGAGCTAGAAAAGGCTCTTTCAGTTTCAGCACCAACAATAAATAACAACGACACAATGATCAGTAAAGACAAAGATACCGTGCCTTTAGACCAAGAAACTAGCACAATCAGTGACAACAGAAATGGCAAAATGATGACAAGAAATTCAACAACAGCAATCTTATTGCCAAAGATTGCCAATGAAACCTCATTTAAAGTGCCAATAAAAAACATTGCACTCCTTAAAACTGCATTTAGAGAAGTGCAAAATGTGATGTCACTGGACCCGACAAAAAATAATATCACGGCGTCAAATGCGACATCACAAACTTCTACTAACTCCATTAAAATAGACCCGAAAAAAAACATTACAGAGACAGAACGTACTCTTGAGACGTGCAACATAACAGATTGTAGCCCTTACCAGATCTTTCATAACCAGACGCTTCATGGTGGCTCGAAAGCTGGTCTATTCACACACCAACCAGATGTGCGCGATTTTGAGACGTGCATTCAACGGTGTTGTTTCCACGACCAATGTGACGTGGCATTAATGATGGCGGGCGAGCTGTGCTTCACTTTGACGTGTAAATCACGTGATCTGTGTGATGTCGAAGAATCGGTTGGGAAAAGAGATGAAGAAAGTCGAAGTGAGATTCATTCACAGATCGCGTACATCCGGATTGCTTTACTTGAGATTGGTAAGTTGTTTGTAAGTAAGCAACGGGTGTCAACTTTGTTTAAGAGGTCATTTACATGAAATTTTATTTTCTCCTCTAATTGAAACTTTTTAACAAGTTCATTGCTCCTAACTACCCGAAGTGAGTTTCGTTTCGGTGCGCGAAGGACAGAAATGAGTTTTATTTTGGAGGGAGAAGGACTGAAATGATTTTCATTTTTATATATGTAATTAAGAGTTATGGAAATACATGAAATGAAATTTTCATGTAAGCGACTTTTAAAACATTCTCACGACGTTACACAAACGCCATAATGATTTTCATAAAAAAATGTAACTTCAATGTTACATTTCCTTAAACTCACAATGTTATAATGTATAAAATCGTAGACGAGATTTCTACTTGATTTGTAAAACTTGGGGGATATTTATTAGATCGAACCGCGGATCCAAAGTGCGTCAAACATCTCCGGAGGAGTGTGAAAAAAGTAATTATCCTTGGAAAAAACTTCAAGATTTCTAGCTCTCCTACACAGATGATTGATGTACTCCACATCGTAGATTCACATCAGATTTGTTATTCGATATATCGATCTGCAATATATTCGCACCCCGAGCCCTGGTATAGAAAAGGAGATTTTTTTGAAAATGATTTTTTCTCCTTTTTTTTAGACGATCCAAAGAAAAGACGCGAGGGCATCCCTAATAGAAAATCAAGCATGAATTCTTCTTCAAGTCATAACCAAAATATAACTACAACCACCAACGCTACAAGCAAGAAAAAGAAATCACAGCCTTTTTTCACAATAACAGCATCGCCGGCAACTTTACAACAAACACATTCAAAAACAACATTGTACGATAAACAAAAATATGACAAGTTTCTTCATCCTACACTATCAATTAATGGAGACAATGCACCACACTTCGATCCAGGCATTACATCTGCTACAACTCTTGCTACAATGTCCACATTAATGACACCAGCAAAACATGTATACAGAACGACAACAACAACTGCAATTATACCAACAATACCAACAACAACTACAACACCCTCAACGTCAAAAATAGTAAAGACAGCACCAATAGAAACACCAACGACAGAAACAACATTACAGACAACATCATCTACAACAACAGTGAAATACTCAACACCTACACCAACAAAACGTCCATCAGTAGGATATCAAACATCATTGACGTCGGTAGCAACCTCTCCAATCGTAAATACAACACCAACAAAAACAACAAAAGTTAAACCAACAGTAGCAACATCTACGGCTATGAACAGAACACAGACAACAAATAGGGCAACAACGACAACCATAACACCAATAATAAAAACAGTAGCGAAACCACCACCTGAAACGATAAGAACACCAGCATTGCCATCATCAGATAAAATGGATACAATAGTTAAAAATGAACAAGAACTAAAAATAAGCAGCAAAAACATCTTGGGAATATCGCATCCTAGATCTAATACGACAAAAAGTAATTTGGAAATAGCATCACCAGTAAGTGCAGCTCCTAATTCAAATGCAAAGCCTGAAAAGGGAAGGAATTCTAGTGACACCAAAAACGAAAAAAGTATCACAAATCAGGAGCAAAATATACAAAATAGCTACACAACAGACGAACCAAATAAAACTGAAAAAGTCGAAAGAATTTCTCCAAGATTGAGTTCTTTGATGCTAGTAACAAATAGTAGTCAACACAGCAATGCCAATGGTGAAACAAACACTTTAAAAAACATCCAAACAGATAAACATAAAAACGGTTTGGCCGAACCAAAGAAACAGACAAATGTAACTGAAGCCAAACCAAACACTTCAAAGGAGACGTTGAATGGTAGGAACCTTTTGGAGGGACCAAAGAAGATTGAGTTGGCAAAGAAATTTGAAATGATGGAGGGAGAGAGGTCCCAGGGTTCCAGTAGCACCAATAACAATAACAAAAGTTCTGTTGCAAAACAACAACAACAACAACAACAACTGATACAAGATATGTACAGAAAATCGGATCACAGTCATCTAATCAAAGCGATTCCTAATTACCAAGATCCAGGTCAAACTGTTGAAGAATCTGGTAAAAACCAACAAAACCAAACCAGTGTTTTGCATGTCATTCAAATCCACAACGACATAAGCCCCGCTGCAAAACAACAACATTTGATGAAAGATATGTACAGTAAATCAAATCGTGACCATTTCGAGAAGCACCAAACTGACGAAGGAACTATCACGGATCAACTGAATAAAACTAATGCGATGCATAACATATCAACCACGCCTTCACCATTCGAATTGGTCATAAATGTAAAGGATAATAAAGTTGAGCCAGTTGATGGGAAAAAGACAGGCGTCAAGATATCGTGGGTAGCAGAGAGCGAAGTACCTGATCAGAACATCCTTCAATTTGAAGAGCTTCGTAAAAAGAAAAACACTATCAACAGCCACAGTGGAGAACCACAAACTCTTTCAAACACGAGCACTCCTACACAAGTGTTTTTTAATACGACAAAAACTCCGATAAAAGATGAAAGAAAATCACACGGAAGAGTTAAAACTCCTAAAAAGGTCACCCAAGTAACACCTACTACACCAACTCCAAAAAGAATCTGGTATACCTATCCATCAACACCTAACACAGATACTATTTCTCTTGATGTCATTCCACCAACTTCAGGCGAAGCAGAACGAGGGGCGAGAAAGAAAGGCGTTTTGCAGGTCACGACGACTGCGAAACCTTTTGCAGATTCTCGGGAGTCACAAAACCATCTAAAACAGGCTCCATCTATAGTTCGTCCTCTGACAAAAATACAACATCAGCAAAAATCGATTACCACAGAAACAACGAATGCCGCCAACTTGGCAGACACAATTCTTTGGCAGCCGGAGATGAGAGCACTCGTCCATGAGGTGGCATTGCTCAAAGAATCTGGGACAAGTGACGCCACCCTAGTAAATGGTCTGGTGATTAAGTTACAACATATCATTCACAATGAACTACAGAATCAAAAGTTAGAAGATAAACAGCTAGAGACTGTATCAGAGTTGATCGAGCAAAACAATCGAGCCAAAAAGAGCGCGAATAACACCATCACTGGCGCCCTTGAAAAACTTAACAGATTGATAAATTTGGTTGATCAAGTCGAGCAACAAATGAGGCAAGGTACCAAAACTAAAGAACGAAAAGACTTTGAAAAGCTGCACAAAGAACTAAACAGTATTGTTAAAACGCTTGAAAAAGACAAAAGAATTGAAGAGGAAAACTTAATAAACTTTCATTTGGCTAATCGAGCCCAGAAATTGAGAGTTATACAAAAGAGCTGTAGATCTGGTATCCAGTTATTACCGGGACACCACTTGAGGGATGGTTTGAAAAGCGGGGATATTAAGTTCCATGGGAAAACACAAGATATAGAGAAATGTATTCAATTATGCTGCAAAGCTCTGCAATGTACACTAGCGTACCTACGAGGAAGAAACTGCTATACAGTTAGTTGCCATAGTCACAGTACATGCCAGCCAATCAGAAACAGAGAGAAAACGAGAAAGCCTTCTTCAACTGTTGTATATATTCAAAAGCGTTGGAAGAAATTCCAACAAGTGGTTGCTGACAATATTGGTGACGAAAAATATCAAGCTACTACGAAAGCCTTACCTAATGCAGTACAATATCTTCCAGCAGAAACATCAGACGAAGCAGTTTTACCAGCAGCGGAGCTACAATGTCCTTATCAGAATATTTTAAGGAACACTGTCCTACAAGGAGGATGGTCAGCTGGCTTGTATAAAGAGCACAAGAAGGTGAGAAGCATTGATGATTGTCAGAGATTATGCTGCAATTGGGAGAGTTGCAATGTAGCTCTTATAATGGTTCATTGCTATCTTATTCAATGCTACTCCCAAGAACAGTGTCAACCTGTTGATGCTAAAGTTCATTACTTCAAACCCACTTTAACAGTAGTTAGAGCAATGACCAAAGATTCATTTATTAAATCACCAAAGAGACGGTTGACAGCAAGACGAAACAACAGCAATGAGACAGACGTGTTGAAAAGTCCAAAAAGATTCGAGATGAAAGAAACAAATGCTCCAAAAGATTTGGCCTTGGATCTCAACAAAAGTCTTGGTGGAAGTAAAACTACTGTACAAACAAAAGCACCGATAAACAAGTCCATAGAAAAATTCCCTCCACGTTTAAGTGACCAAAAAACTTCGGCCAGTTCACAACAGGACTTGGATCTCATCAAAAGTCTCAGTGTAAACGAAACTACTCGACAAACCCATAAAACTACTACAAAAGCGCCAATAAACAAGTCCATAGAAAAATTCACTTCACAGCTAAACGTTCCAAAGAATTCAACCAGATTACACCAGGACTTGGATCTCATCGAAAGTCTTGGTGAAAGCAAGCTAATGGTACAAAGACATCAAACAGCTAAACTTCCAAGAAGAATCGCTTCACCACCACGCCACCATAACACATCGAGTGAGGCTGAAGAGGAAAAAGCATATAAAAGAAATGGTGATTCTGAAAGAAAGGGGGACACATCAGATGTCCTGGCTAACAAAAATGATAAGATCATGAGAAACGGAATCAAGAAAACAAAGCATTTGAGAAAAAATAACATGGAAATAAACGAGTCACGTGCTGGTGGTAATCAACCATCTAAAAACAACAAAACGGAGGAGAGTGTACGTAAACAAACTCCCACGCTGATGTTAAAAATGTCGAACAAGTATGATCGAAAGACGCATGATATATCAGCGGAGCTCGGTGAAATGTACGAAAACCGGCGCGAAAATCAAATATTACCGGAAGATCTATCTTTTCCCCGTAATCAAACCGCAGGGAGTCAGGAAAACATTGATTTGTACGGAGATCCCTATTACCTCCATCATACTGAGACTAGTACTTCACTGCCTCCAATCCAAGAAGAGCAACATTCCATGTTAGATGGTGCCACTGATATACCAGAGCTGTCGATAGTTACTGACGACAACGCATATATTCTTGAGCCTGAAAAAATCATGGACATTGTTGGCAGTCATACTAAAAAATCTAGACTTGATCCGTCTCTACTACCAAAACCAAGCAAGAATGTTGAAACAAAGAAATTGGATGCCGAATATTTCCCCTTCGATTACAACCACCGTCACAAGACAACAAACCTAGTCAGCAAGAAAACCAAAATCTCAGAAAGCCCACTGCTCCTAGTTGAAGGCCTCAACAAGTTGAAAGGTTCTTCTTCCTCTTCTTCTTCAGTGCATGATAAAAACAACGAAACAACAAACGCTCTGGATGCAATACAACTTCTGGGAGATGACAACGAGCACACCGAGAGCGCGAATAAGAGTCTAGCAAGAGCAATGAAAAACGAGAAAAAGAGTCTGGGCACGAATGAAGGGACGACACCCAAAATGGTTGTCTTCATTGAACCTCCAAAGGACGATGGAGCCAAAGAGACACCAAATAATGATGATGTTACAGTAAAAGCTGCAACGAAAAAACTCACAAACAAACGGGTAAAACTATCCCTAACTTCTCAGGGTAATAATGTTTCGGTAGAAAATACTACTCTAACTACCAAAGAGATATCGACAACACCAGCAACCACAACAACACCAGAAACAACAACAACAACAATTCGAACAACTGTTCAACCTTTTCCGCATGGAATAAACAGAGGAATTGATACACCAAGTAACAAAACGAAATCCAAGGACTCAAAGAAACAACAAGGACAATCAGAGGAGAAACTCTCCAACACGAAAAGTGAATCTCAGGTTAAACATACACAGAAACAACAAAAAATTAAGAAAAAGAGCGAAGAACCAGATCAAGCAGATAAACTACTTGAAGATGTCAAGGGTAAACACACAGTACAACAGAAAGAAAAGAAGGGTGAAGACCACGGAGAAGACAACAGACTACTTGAAGAATCTCTATCAGATTTAGACGATGCAAAAAGTAAACAAAAGTTATCGAAACCATCGTATAAGAGCGACACTGTAAAGCGTCACCAACAACTACAGCAAAAAGATGCTGGTGAAGCAGGGACAGCTAAGAACACCATCATCAACAACAAATACAACAGCAGCCGCAATTTGACAGATAGTGAGTTGGATCAGTTTCTTCAGTTGCCAACAGGAGAAAACAGACAAAATGATAGCAGAACAACAACAAAGAAAGGTAGTGGTAGTCATCGTACACATCTTAACGATCTTCAAGTTAAGAATCTCACAACAGTCGAAACACCTATTCTCAACCAAAACAATGCTGAAACGACACCCGCAACGGCATTGAAATGTGAGGCAAGCGAGATCATTTCAAATGTAAAACTAAATTCGGACATCGAGTTAACACCAGCACCAAGAGGATTCAACGACGAAGGTGTTCTTTTCAACATGACGTCTTGCATTGACGCGTGTTGTAAAAGAAGTCGTTGTAATGTCGCCGTTATGCATAAGGTCAGATGCTATACCAAGTCATGTCTTGATTCTGTGCAGTGCTCTCTAGTGCCACTGCATACCGATAACGAATTTCGTGCTGAGTTAGCATTCGTACCGAAAACGGATGCAGATAAGAAACTGACGAAGAATGTTTTAGATGATTATTATAGTATGAACGGGTACAGTACTGAAGACTTAGGGTCTAAAAGACATGATTTAAAATCACTAAACGCGAAGAAGTTTGGAGATCTGGGTGATGTAAATCCGAAAAAACCCATCAATCACGTGGCCACAAACACCGACCAATCAGAGTTAAGTAATTCCAATTCTCAACGTGTAAACACAAATACCAACCAATTAAAATTTAGTATCCCTTCTTCTAAAACGACTGCACACGATTCGGTGATCGCAAACCAAATGGAAAAGCATGAAAATAGTCATGACGTGTTAACCTCTACTAAGATCCTGGATATTGGTGCAAAGACGAAGTTTAACCAAGCTATGGGTGTAAGCAAACGAGTAAATAGTGATGTTCAAAACCAAACTCAAGATGCGATAAGTTCCCTGAACGATGCTTTGACAAAGATTGATAGTGGTCATAAAACAGATTCGAAGAGCAAAAAGGTTTTGAGTGATAACCAAAAAGATGCAACAGACGTTAGCATTTTAAAAGCGCTTATTGGCCAAGTCAGTAGTATTATCAAAGAAAATGGAAAAGAGACTGAAAAAAGAGAACAAGAAGAGAAATCAATCACAGCGTTCCTTCACTCCCTAAATAAAACTGATTATGAATTGCTGAGAAATAGGTTTAATACTACCCCCGTTTTACAGAAAGATGAACTAGTCAATCCAGGTAGAGATGCTCTGACTGACAGCATTTTGAAACAGATCAAACAGGGGGTAGAAACTTATACAAAACACATTGTACCTCCTCACAATCTCTCATCTGCCTCTTCAACTCTAAAGCTACCAACTTTACCTTCAGAATACGAGAACTTGAATCTCCCTAATATTGACGTCAAGGGCGAGATAAACAAAGATATAACGGAAATACTAAAACCATTCTTGAAACCAAAAGCAAAAGGCGTTCAGACTGATAGCACAACCATCCCAACCACCCCGATTACCCCGATTCGAATAACCGGAAAAACGGATACTCTCGATACAGAGCATAGTCCAGTCCAAAGTCCAATAAATAAAATCGAATTTCAAAAACAAGAATCCCAATTGGAAATGCTTATTAACAAAATGGATCGATTTGTGGGTTCAATCACTGGTCTGGTTAACAACCTCGATCAGAGCGCATCGGCTAAGACTGATAATAACATCGTCAGCCCGTTACGAAGAGACGTGCTGGAGAAACTGAAATCCTGGAGAATCAATGAAACCGTAAATACAATACAGCGGAAAACCGACAACCTCAAAACAATGGCAACTAACGACGACGATGACGACGTCAGAGATGATCTCATGTTGAAGTTAGTTGAGAAGGTGCGAGGCTTGTCACACAATGTCAGTGCACTCAGGCTAGACGAAAAGTTGCAGAAAGAGAGGAAAAGAATCCATGTGGCTGATCCTTACTCTGACATAGGAGGGACTCCAATCATAACAAAGAAGAGTGGAGTTGCTCTAGTGAATTCTACCAACAACAATACAACCATGAATCCGATGGAGCAACAGATCCTGAAGACGCTGTATGTTGTCGAGAATCAATTTCGAGTGCTCACAGAAAATGTGATGAGAGGAGAAATAAAAAACAAATCGAAAGAAAGTAACAAAGAGACTAAAATTCCACCACCACCAATAACAACATCGATAACAGCAGCTCCTGATATTCAAGTTCCTACAACACCTACAACAATGTATACAACTCTTGCAACAACCCTACAACCACCTACATCGAGTAGTTTCTTAGAAGATGAGCAACCAACAACAACTAATGAAACCATAATGACGTTTCTGCAAAAAAAGCAAAAACAACAACCGACAACCACGCAACAACTTCTCACAACATCAACAAGACCAACAACCACAGTATCAATAATACCGACAACACCAACAACCACGACAAAAATTTCTGAAAATACAGTAGAATCCTTATCACTGATATCAGATATCACTCCACCCAACCTTTGCCCGCACGGGCAAATCATCAAAGGATACACTCTAAAATCAGGTTTGCAATCTGGTAATTTTACTGACAAAGGTATAATGAATACATTCGAAGAGTGTGTTGATGCCTGTTGTGGGCACAAAGGATGCCATGCAGGTTTCATGGTTGCCAAGAACTGCTATTTAGTGCATTGCGTCAACTTGGAAAGTTGTAAGATCAGGAAAGCGAAAACAAACACCATCCAAACTATTTTAACATTCACGGTAAGCTATATCAAAGAGCAAAGCTGGCTTTTGAGGCATGCTGGAAAGATGTCTGTCTTCCCAACGTATACTTCCAATACGATAGAATATTATCCTTGGTCACCCATACCAAAAGATAATAAGGGTTTTTATGAGGAGTTAAACAACCTAACAAGTATTGCTGAAAGCTCCAAGGCAAAGGGTGAAATGACCATTGATATAGTGTCGGACACAAACGGTATCACGAGTCACGTGATTAAGAATGAACCAATGAAAAAGAAGAATCTCATGGACGGGCAACATGAGATCCCAAGTGCTGTTCAACAAACAACAAAGAAGCATTTGGTTTCCACTGCACATACCCTGTGTCAGTTTAGCCCGGTTTCTTACAATGTTTCGCTACGTCGTGGCAGAGATTCGGGCTATTTTACTGATCAGGGGGTTGTGCTGGATGCGACTCGCTGCAGTGAGATGTGTTGCGAGCTACCTAAATGTGACGTGGCGTTTATGCTAAATAAAAACTGCTTCACAATCCAATGCAGGAACGCGTTAGACTGCATGCCAGTTAAAAAACCCTTGCCGTTCGCAACTGTCGTTGTTTACAAGCTGTACCGAAGACCGGTTTCTGAAAATAACACTGTAGCGGAGGGCTCAAAAAGTAAATCGTCTAAGACGGAGATCCCGAAAGCATCAACAACGGGACTGAGTGAAAACACAACGAACCAACTTGGGCAGATGTTTCATGATCTAAAGAGCTTTTTGAGCGGGAACAACACAGTTCGGCCAACAGATAAAGGTGACCTCACTATTGATATAGTTCACAGTGTCGATACAAATGGGTTGAAACAACGCCCCAAAACGGGGTTGGAAGAAGAAGCAGAGCCAAGACCCAAAGACCTTTCTAAGAAGAAAGCAACTCTAGGGAATGATAGGGAAATCGAAATACCGCAAGATTTTCCAGAAGCTTTAGCGCCTGAAAAACAAACCTTTCATAAAATGAAGCCAACCAAAACACCACTGCAATTTCCAATAACCTCACCAATAACAACAACGACAACTACGTCTACGCTTGCTCCTCACAAGTCGACCACAAAATCTGGTATCAAAGCTACAAAACATCAACAAAATGAAGGGTATAAAGACCGAAAAACATACAAGCCGAATGATATCGACATTGCTGAGAATAGTAACGACATCGTGACGATAACGGACTACAGTGACGTTCCCCGTAAAACAAGGAAACACGACAGAAAAACAACGTCTGAGGATTATGATGGTGATCTCAACAGAATAAATAAGAATGGAGATGCAGGGATTAATCCTTATCTTGAAAAGTACAATTTGGAGATGGAGGAAATCCAGCGCGAACGAGAACGAGATGAGTTGGAAAGAAAACGCATTAGAGGAAGAGGAGACTGGAAACAAGATAATGAGAATTTTGCGGGAAATTCTTTCGAAGAATCGAAATTACAACACGACCGGTTGCTGAACGAAAGAGAAGACGAGCTTCAGGAAAGACTGTTGAACGAACGTGAATCGGGAAGAGAAAGGAGGCTCGAGAATCTAATCAAGGATATGGAGAACAAGCTAACCAGGGAAAGATCTGAAAATAACATTGCTACTTTGATGAATGAAATGAAAAACAAAATGGCAGATGAAGGTATGAGAAACAATGAACGGCATTCAACAGGCGAGGGAAGAATTTCAAATGAGATCAAAGAACTGAGAGACGAAATAGAAGAGAAAGATATTGAAAATGAAGACATCAAAGAGTCACTGAGGGCCATCAAACACAGACTGAAATATCGAAGTAAAGAAAAAGAAGAAGAAGAAGACGAAGTAGATGACAACTATGAACGTCAGCATAAAGAAAAGGAATTCAAAGAGCAGTTTGAAAGGCTGAACGACAAAATATCAAGTTTGATGAAAGATAATTTATCGAATCGTCGACCATCGGAAGTTGATACCTATGAAGCTGTGAAAAGCGAACTGAAGTCGTCGATGAAAGATTTGATTAGAAATCTAGAGAAAGAAATTAACGACGTTAAATCAAATATGGCGGACAAAGCTTCAGTAGAACTTGCAACAATCACAGCTGGTTCCAGCCAAACGAACAACGGTTGCCATGCAATAAGTATCAAGGAGAATGGCGTCTTTAAAAGCGGGTTGGATGCTGGTGCGTACACCGAGATTGGATCTAAGAGAACTTTGAATGACTGTGTTTCTGCTTGCTGTCATGACAACAAATGTGATGTAGCTTTCATGGTGGCAGATAAATGTTTCACAGTCAATTGTTATTCAGAGGAAAGCTGTTTGACACAAGAGACTACGAAGAGTAAATATTCCACAAAAATAATTTCAATAGAAAGAAGCCAAGACACTCACCAACTACAAACTGAAAATCCGCTACTCAAAAGATTGTTTGCCGAACCCCCTGGTGACTATGTCTCTCAAGCGTGTTCAGATGCCACTTTCATTGAAGATACAACTTTATCTGGGGGTTTACCAGTCGGTAGATTCAAGCGCCACGGCGAAGTAAATACGGATGATTTATGTATCGATATCTGTTGTCGTGAAAAGGGATGTGATCTAGCCTTTATGATCCAAAGCTACTGTTACACGGTGAAATGTGAGGGAAGCTATTGCAATACTGAAGAAGATCATGATAGTGTGTACAGGCCTAGAATAGCATTCATGAGAACAAAGAATATCCGACGTTCAAACATCCCAAGAAACGACAAGGCCTCGCTACAGGAACTAAAGGAGTTCTTGAAACACAAGCCTGATGATGATAATCGAGACAAAGCGAACCGGGAAAGTGAACAAAGAGAGACATCGGACGATCTGAAGCAAGTCGTCAGAGAAGAAATCCAGAAAAATTTAAATGCCAACAACAACAACAACAAAGAAGCAGTTAAAGAAGAAAAAGAAATGAGCGCGATAAAAGTCCAGTTGAAGTATTTAGCGAGTAAAGTAAACACTAAGAAAGATTTGGATGAGAAGAAAACAACAGATAATAAACACATTAATAACAACGAGGGTGGACAATTCAATGATTACGGTGCATCCCAATTACCGACGCCGGACAGCTCGAATGACGACAAAATGTACGGTAACCGACAGTTCAACTATGACCAAGAAAATGTCGAACCCTACAAATTTTACGGTGCCGGAGATATAGCACC
Organism: Dendronotus venustus; assembly: GCA_031834005.1. Taxonomy (NCBI): domain Eukaryota; kingdom Metazoa; phylum Mollusca; class Gastropoda; order Nudibranchia; family Dendronotidae; genus Dendronotus; species Dendronotus venustus. The sequence continues at coordinate 33,481 of JAUEKX010122055.1, forward strand.
AGGGATATGGCGGCAGGAGTCGGGATCACCTTTCAGAGGTGGTTATGGTGAAAATGGTGATACAACGAATGCAACTAAACGAGAAAATGTGATTAAAAGCGGAGACATACAACAACAACAACAAGCAGGCAACTCAGGAGAAACTCAACAGAAAGAAGATGAAGCAGAACATACTGGAATTCTAGGCGATTTTCAAGATCAAGGTAACTATAAAAAACAACCTACTCACTTCGGTACACTTAATAATATTGCTAATTGACAGTCCACAATCACTATCACGAAATCGTTTTCTCGTCTCATCAGGCAGTGATAACACTATAGTAACTGACTATTTATCTTTATCTACAGAAGAATACAGAGATCAAGGCCGATAGCGCAGATCGAGGTTGCATTAACACTATCTCATAAATAGTTCCCTTCTACAATTATTTTTATTTTTATTTTATCTGCTCATAAATGCTGATAAGCTAATAATAAGCTAATAAGAGTAGTGAAAGTCGTTTGAAGAGAGTGAATTAATCAGAACTAACTCATTTTCCCATTTTTTAGTAAAACCATCATCTAAAATGCAAACTCTATCATCACAAAGAGCAGACGACATCACAACTTTTACTACTGATGACATCACGAGCAACGACAATACAATAAACCCACCTCAATCTCCGCCCCAAGCATGGCCAGTATCATGGCCACCACCACCTCCGATGGCTACAGATACTACTCAAAGCCTAAATATTCCATCATCTAGCGGAACCAACTACAATACGAAATCACCCTTTTTTATAGGCGAAACCCTTTCAAAAACAACCACCGATAATACACCACTACAGGAAAGAAACCGCAATGACCCCATTGTTATCATACCTTTAACAACACAGACACCTTCTACAAAACTTTTGACGACTCCAAAAGCTGTTGTTAAGTTACCACCACAACTACCACCAACAAACGCTCTTAGCAATATCACTGCAATCATCAAAAATGCTTTAGCTCAGGAACGCAATCAGCTAGTGAATGAATTGCAATGGCAACCAAGTGACACCACTACCGAGACTCCAACAACAGTTGTGCAACAATTCCCAGCAACAACACAACAACCCATCGAAATCTTCATTCAAGCACCAACGCCAAGAAGTATAACAACAACAGCAAGAGCAGTCAAACACTCATCACCCTTCTCCACTGTTGCAAAACACGATATACACAATAGTGAGAGATTGAAGGGTAACATAAAAACCATCAACAATGGAGAGCAGTTATTTGAGGATTCGAGCGATGTGTTTGGTGGAGGTTCAAACAAAATCTTAAAAGTGGGTGGTAATAGTGACCAACACCAACCAACTAATCAATCTTCAATGATGGAAGTAGTTGAGAAGTTTGAGAAAAGTGAGAATAATAAACTAGAGAAACAAATCGAGAGTAAAATGGAAGAGGTTCTGAAAACAGTGAAAAAGATTATGCCGAACAAAACACAGTCACTAAACCACATTCAAAATACGTTCAAGCCCACCTTTAAACCCAGTCTACTAATATCTGATGAACGCAGAGATATCGACAAGCTAAAAAACGTTATTAGCAACATAACCAAAGGTATTGAGAGGATGAGAGATGAGAATCGAAAAACAATGACAACAACGAAAACAACAAAGCTGTCGTTGATTCACACGACAAAAATACCCGTCACACGTAGTGTGACGCCGACTACCACAACAGCGTCACCAGGTAAATAGATAAAAGTTTAGAGAATCTACAAATATATACGAAGGAGATTGCTTCTGCTCTCCTTCACAATGGTTTTCAGAAATTCTAGACATAATCTCTGTGAGAAGGATATCTCAGTTAAGTTAAAAGCATCAAGATGTATTAAGATATGAAATAAAATTTAATAAAATATAATAAAATATTCGTAATTTTGACCGGCTGACGTTTTTATTCTTTAGAGTCATTCTAGAAAATACATAAACCTTTAGCTTATAGTGGGGTTATATTTTTGATCGTTGATGTATGAAATCTAATTTATACCTTTTCTTTTAAACAACCAGCACACCACCCCAACCATGAATGGGATGGGATGGCACACGAAATTTCAGATCTCAAAAACGCAATCCTAAAATTACAAAATAGAACAATAAAACCAGGTACGTAGATATTTTATATATAGTGTAATCTCTGTTAATCGAATTCAAAGAGAAAAACGAGGGGAAGGGAAGGGAGATTTAAGTTCGAAGTAGAAACAATAGAAATATTCGAATTATAAAAAGTAGTTAGAGAGAACGATTTTCCGAAGGAACTGAAACGTTGTCTTAA
>JAUEKX010122056.1:0-24376 GCA_031834005.1 Dendronotus venustus
CCTTGAGGAACTCCACTGTAGACAGGTTGACTCATTGATGCAGCAGATTTGTATTGCACAAACTGTCTACGGTTGAATAGGTAGTCTACGAAAAACCCTTTCTCTTGATCGCGTATACCGTAACTGTCAAGCTTGTTGAGCAAAGCTGCGTGACTAACGCTGTCAAAAGCTTTACTTAGGTCAATGAACAATGTTCCTGTCAGTTGACCCTTATCCATTGCTTTGTGCACTTCGTCAAAGAATAGGGTAGCTGATAATTCGCTTGATCTTTCTTTACGGAAGCCGAATTGACGAGGCGAGAGTAGATTGTTTTTCTCTAGGTATTCATTTAACTGGTTATAAACACACCGTTCCATAATTTTTGAGATGATAGGTAATACGGTGATGGGTCGGTAATTATTTAATTGGGATTTTTCACCCCTTTTGTAAATTGTTGAAACTCGTCCGATTTTGAAATCACCTGGAATTACCGAAGTTTCAAGAATGATATTAATGAGGTGAGCGATTAGGGGTGCTAGTTCATTTGCACAGTCTTTAATTAAGCGAGCTGGTATCTGGTCTGGTCAAGAAGACTTTTTGCTGTTAACCGTCTTCAACAGCGTGTGACTTCTGGAACAGATACATAGCGGAAGTTGAATCGATGTGTAGTATTTATAGGGAGGTTTTTGGGAATCGATCATACAAAGTTTTTTAGTTTTATTAAGTCTTCCTTAAGATTTTTAACGGCTGTGTGGAAAGACAAACAAAAGCCATTAGCGATCTCGTTCTCGTTACTTGTTTGATGACTGTCAATAACGTGTAACTCTTCAGACATTAATGATTGGTAGATTTGGTTGGAAAAAGTTCTTTCATATGCCTCCAAAACCTTTCGGGTTTTGAAATGTTCTCATTAAGCAAATCCATTATGGTACTTTTTTTTTGCTCTATTTTTATTGTTGTTTGTTCCATTTTTCATTGTTTTGTAGAATTTTCAATCATTGGTATCTTTTGTCCTTCTTGCTTTACGAAGAAGGCCCTCACGGTCGTTCATTGGTTGTTTAATGTCTTCGGTAAGCCAGGGTATTGGTTTACCCTTAACAGTTTTTTTCGTTATTGGCGCATGTGTATTTATGGAATTTGTAAGGATATTTTTAATAAGTTTCCAGCATAAGTTTGAGTCATGACATCCATTGACGGAATGCCAGTCTACATTTTTCAATTCATTTTTTATTTCATTTGTGTCATAATTTTTATAGTTCCGAGTGTAAATCACATTTGGACGATACTTCTTTTTTGTTTTCTTTCTTATAATAGCAATAATATCATGATCGCTATTACTCGAAAGAATTGTGTCATGCTTTCTGATTGTTTCAGGAGAATTAGTTAAAACAACATATCAATAAGTGTTTCACTTTGATCTGTTATACGAGTTGCTTTGTCAATTAATTGTTTGTAGCCTTGGGCAATAAAAATATCTTTTATTACTCTGTGGTCGTGTTTTTCAGGTAATCACAATTAATATCACCCAAGATAATCACTTCTTTGTTCTCATTAGTAATAACGTTTAACACATCTTGCAGAGATTTTTGAAAGTATTTACTTGAATGCTTTGACGAATCCGGGGGACGGTAAAGTACACCAATCAAAAAACTTTTACAGTTTGTAAAGAAATTTCTAGCCATATAATTTCAAGATCACCTCTCTCTAAATCTTCTCGTCTTGTGTATGGCACACCATTTTTTATATAGGCGCCAACTCCACCACCGGTACCATTCTTTCTTGATTTCGATTCGAAAGAGTACTCCCTGATTTCCGTATTAAACAGATCTGTGTGTAAGTGAAGAGTGAGGAAGGTAAAAAGATGGGTGAGGGAAAAATCTTACTTGCAAGGGGATGAATTCCCCTTAAATTTAGAATACATGGACATAATAACAAAAAATATTGTGTGTAATACTAATCCCATCAACTTCAGAATATATCACTTTCTTGATACAAAAACTACAAAAAACCAAGATAGCAATACAAAGCATGTCCGTCGCCCGTGCTGCCATAATGAATTATGATTTTTCTAATGATTAATTCAACAATGGTCAAGGTCACATAATCAATTAGAGCAGACTTCAGGAATTTGTTTAGCCTCTATTACGCTTTAACTTAAAATTAGGTTATTGTCAACATATTGTTTCTATTTTCTACACTTACATTATATATCAGAAACAAGCAAAACTTTTTCTAGGTAGTTCAAGCTCTAGCTGTAACTAAATGAATATGCAAAAGTTTACTATAATTTTGAATTTTTTTTGTTACCAAAAAAATCACAAACCAATAATCATTCAACAAAATTATAATTAAACTATAACTACAGAGCAGTTTAGAGAAATTGCTGTCGAGAAGAAAGAAATTTATTTTGAATCATTTTTCTGAACTACCACTGTAAGAAAAAAAATTCATTGGCCATACCATTTCTTTATTTTATTTAAGATATCGAAAGAAACTAAATGACTGATTTTTCGACATTCAAAGTTATTGGCAATGAGACTTGCAAGTGTAATCAGTAATAGAGCTACTTTCAATATCTATAATTTGTGATATCCTTCCATTTGGTTTCAAATAAGAAATTTATTGTGTTTGTTTGCTGATGTTGGATTATGCCACTGCTGGTACTGGTGCTGGTGCTTCTATAAATAGAAAGCTGTGGAGCTGTGGCCAAGTGGTTAAGGCACTCGACTCGTAACCTACTGGTCAGGGGTTCGAGTCCATCACCGGTCTCAGTAGCGAGGATAACCTCTCGCTGCTAATTGCCATAGGTTTCCGTTGTAGGTGTTGCGCAACGAAGGCAGGACTCTCATTGATAGCAGTATGATTAGTACTGAAGAGACTATCCTGGGTAAAAATTCATAATAAATAAATAAATAAATGGGGACAGTTTTAAAAAAGCTTAATTTAGGATTACATTCTTCTGTCAGCAAAATCTTGTTTGATATTTATTTAAGTATCTATATATGAGAGTCGACTTCTCTCTGTCACTTCTCGACGCAACTATTCATTGTGTTGTTCTTGGCACTTTAATTTGTTATTTGAAAGTTACAATTTTAAACTATTTTTTTAATTAAATTTCAAGTAAACGACATTCGTAACCCTCCGTCAATAGGAATGACTACAAGTCAATGAGCCAACCCGCCTTGGGTGCACTTAACATAAAACGATTTAAAATTCGTAAGATAAACAACAGATAAAACAATGTTGGTTGATACATGTAATGACTTTTTGAATTCACTATTCAAATTTATTCATTTAAATGGATTATGGCCTTTGTTTCTGAGCTGTTAGGGTAAGGCAAACTCGTGGCCTATTCACTTTGAATGCAGAAGTGAAAAAGATAATAGTAGGTGTAGACTTAAAGGACTTAAACTCTCATATTACTTTTGTACTTTTAAAATATTAAATTAAAGAGATATAAACAACTTTAACGTTTCAAAGTCTTTTAATGATAAAGAAATGATGATGAAATATTAAAAGTAGTATACCATGTGCATTAGAAGGACAAACTGTTTCTTTGCATTTCCAAATTATATTACCACGATACACCGTACTTTTCTTAACATTTTCCATCGTTCGCTCCAGATGCTTTTTTACATTTGATATAGTTTTCAAACTTAAAATTTGTAAAGTCAGTATCAAAACGATTTAGAGAAAGTATTTTCACGATAACAGAGAAAGAAGGAGATGTTGTAATATGTAGAACAAAAATCAAAATTACACACTCCAAATACGAACACATGTTACAAATAACGAACCACACAATCATGCGAAAACCAAATGAAATACTGATGGAAACCACTTGACTATAGACATGCAAACAAGAAAACACGATTTTTCTAGATGAATGTGAAGTTATACCAAAGTTGAATAGACATAGACAAAGCAACTCCCATGTGAATTCATCTGATTCAAAATCTGATTCACACTTATGAAGCAGACGAAGAAGTAGAAGCAGACGCAGTAAGCAGAAGCAGACGCAAGCACAATGTGAATGCACGTGGTGAAGCAACGCAAGAAATGAAGAAAAACTTGCTTCATGTCTTGCTTTATTTATGCGTTGCTTCACGCTTGCTTCATGATTTTTGTAGTGTGATCCGTAAGGCGCACATGAGGTTTTATAAGACGCAAGAAACTTTTTTTACAATCAACATGATAGCGCAACAAGATGAAAGTCTTTCTGAAATAGTCAGTTTTCAAAAGCGATCCAAAATAAAGTTTATTTAGAACGTCCCATATAGCTAAACAGGTTTCATGGATAATATTACAAATCGTTGATTTTGCAATTGGAAATGAGAAACTCAACGATTGTTAGCTACCACCATATGTAAGAAAAAAAGGTTATACACAGCCGCTTAGCTGCAGGAATGGCTTTCTGAAGTTTCTTGTCTTGTTTTGATATTTTTGGGGCAATCATATTAAGCAAGTATCGAAATGATTCAGGAGACATAGGAATGTATTTGGAAAAAAATGTTTTAATAAGATATGGGTAGAAAGGAAAATAAATTTTTATTTAAAAGCAGCTACAGTTTATAAAAAATAGGGCATATATACTTGAAATAAAAAAGAATATTTTTTGTTATTTTGTCCATGTACTCTAAATTTAAGGGGAATTCATCCCCTTGCAAGTAAGATTTTTCCCTCACCCATCTTTTTATCTTCCTCACTCTTCACTAAAACACTTTTTATTCACTTGCGCAAGTGTGAACGGATTGATTCTCGCTCTCTTCATCCTACTCGAAACCCAACTCAAAACAACCTACTCAACAAAAGATCCGAATCTAGTGAAACCACGTCAAAACTGATCACCTCCTCATCCTGCTCTAAGTCTATATTATCTAAGCCGTCTGCAATCAATTTAGTTGAAGAGTTGATTTGACATTCTTTAACATCTGCTAACCAATTCGTAATTTGTTTCGCAATGCAGTAGTACGCCGATCCTGGCATCGATAACACAGGTTGTAAAAGGGTCGAGGTTTTATGCACTTTTGCTAAAGCATAGTTTTCTAGCAAGGGGCAGCCCATCAGCACCGAGTTTGGCCAGCGGTTGGTTGAGTAAATTCGATGTTGATATCAAAGATGATGCGAAGTTATATTCCAGATACATGGATGACATCATACGCAATATAAAAACAAGCTGTATTGAAAGTAAACTTGAAGAAATCAACAATTTTCACCCAAAGTTAAAGTTTACTATAGAACGAGAGGATTACGCCAGCATCCCATTCCTAGACATGAAAATCACACGATCATCACAAGGAAAACTTCCATCGACCTGTTACTCTAAATCCACTGATACTGGATTAACAATGAACTATCATGCTTTGGCTCCGATAAAATACAAAAAAATCGGTAGTGTCAGGTATGATATATAGAATTTATAACGCGTGCAGTACATGGGAGAACTTTCACCAAAGTCTAATTAAAGCAAAAACTATTCTACAAAACAATCAATATCCTCCGTCATTCTACGAAAGCATTATTGATAAAACCATCAACAAGATACTTGAAACGAAAGCTGAAATCGAGGAAAAGGAAGAAGAGACAAAGATTGAGAAGAAAAGTATTTTTATTCAATACAAAGGAAAAGTTACGGAAAACTTTGAACGTTCCTTAAATCGAATAAATGCACCGTGTAAAATCATCACAACAATCAAATAAACAAGATCGCTGTTACCATCCTTAAAACCTCCCGTGGAAAATGTCCTGAAAAGCGGTGTCGTATATAAAATTACCTGTTCGCGATGTCAATCGTGCTATGTGGGGCAAACAACCCGACATTTGCAGACCCGGTTTAAAGAACACAAAAGAGCTGGAACACCGGTTGAAAGTCACTTCAAAGGGTGCAACGCTCCTTTGACAATGGATGACGTCAAGATAATTGCTGTGTCGAATAAATGTATTTTCAGATTAATGACTCTAGAAGCCCTTTGTATTAAAGACATTAAACTGTCAATAAATACAAAAGACGAGTACAGAAGTCGTACCTTATTTGCTTGAGGAGACTTCAAATCTTCTTGCAATTGTGTGATGCTAATCCAGAGGTTTGCACATATGTTGTAACGTCCATACCTGCTTGCCTGCCTGCCTGCCTGCAAGTTGCAAATCGAGAAATATTCACTAGCCTCATTTTACAGAAACGATGGGAAAGCATTTACTGGCTATTACGTTGTATCGCCGGGAAATACATGAAGTAGAACTTTCGCCAGGTTTCTTAAAAAAACCTGGTTACAACTTTCTTTCAGATTAAAAGGTTACTTAAACGTAGAAATTATGTACATATTGGTTTTTCTGGTTTTGAGCGATAAATAAGGTCTGATACGAATTAAGGGTTTAGTCTTGCTAGAAGTCTTTTTACACAAATCTTCTGCTGTAATTACACAGTTATATACATTGAAACTAATATTATAATGCAATAAACATAAACAGATTCTGAGACAAAAGACGATCAAAGGAAAGGAATTCTTTTCTTTTATAAGAAACTTATCAATTAAATCAATCATGATGTAATAAAAAAGCTTTACGCGAAATTATCGCCAAGAATATTTTATTTATAAAAATTTGTATTTTAAAATCTCTAAAAAATGAGCTGTTATTTCTTCAATTGTGACTTTACATCATTGTGTAATATTTGCAATATTTGTTTAATATTTGCTAACCCTAACCCATCTTCCCTGTATAATTGTCATCATATAAATGATGACATAAGAGGACATAATCATTGCATTCTATTATTATTATTATCATTATTACAGTATTGTTGTGTTATTATATTATTACCTTTGTATTGCAATACTTATTATTACATCATTTCGGTTTAAAATTTTTGTATCAATAAATTAGGTTGTAAGAAGCAACAACAGGAATAGTAATGGCTAATCAATCAAACGTTGCTGCATCTCCTAAAACCTCTAAACAAGTTAAAGATAATGAAAATTGGATGAGGTTATCCCTTGCAATAAATCTTCATGGAAAAGATAGCATAAAAGAATTGATGTATAATGTATTCAAACTTACAAAATGTAAAAAGAAATTTCATTCGTGGCTTTCAATTGCTTATAAAAACAAGAAAAGTACAAAAATTAACATAGATAAAGCTGTTTGGAAACAACTGCTTGGGGATTGTTTTAAAGGTTGTCCTTCTTCTTGTAACGGGGAAACAGATCTTGATGTATTAGATGTAACAGCTCTCCACAGTATCTTTAACAATTTAGAACATATTATTCCTTCCATTGTGATGTCAAAAGATAAAATTCTTAACCTCAAAGAAAAATATAACTTTCATGTTAATTCTATTAAAGAAAATCGAAATGAATTAGCACATCACCATTTAATAAATATCCCAGCAAACGATTTCAGGAAACGATGGATTTCAATCAAGAATGCATTGTTTGGGATATTATACACTAAACTCGAATTATTTGAGGATTTACAAATGTGTTCACTTGATCCAAATTTAAAGGAAGAAATGAAAGTTATCAAGGATGACTTAAATGTTTTGAAAAACCAAAAAGAGGAAAAAACTGCATTTGAAATCTTGGAACAACTTGTTGACCGAAAGTTTAAAGAATGTGAAAACGATGTGCAAGGTATTAATTCAATTTCTCACTTATCATTATTTTTTTTTCATTTCGGTTCTGAAAGATATAACACCGTTAAAATTGAATGATAGATATACTGTCAGTAGATATCATAAGCCACGCTATTTATATTATCTAGACAGCCAGAGTTAATCTGCGCAATGTTTGTCCTAATCCACAAAAAATTAGCATTTCTTTTCAATTCAAATCAAAATACTTAAATCTTTCAGTTACTATGAAAGAAATTCTAAAAATGTTGAATGCACCAAAAAATGAAGAAAAAGATACAGTTGGTACTGAACAGATAAGCAAGTAAGAAGTTGTTATTTTTTCATTACCTTATTGCTGCTTCGAATAAACGCCCGAGACGTTTGTTAGATTTTTAGGGGGGCGTTTGTTCGAGGGGGGCGTTTATTAAATTTTTATATTATCTTTGGCCTTCATGAGAAATTAGATTCATAAAATTTTATAACTCATAACTTTCATTTTCTTGTATTATATTAAAAAAAGGCATATTACGTGTTCTCTAAGGGAGCGTATTCGAAAGGAGCGTCTAATAGAGAGGGCGTTTATTAGAAAATATTAGAAAATGGGAGGGCGTTTAAAAGAAGGGGGTGTTTGTTCGAAGAATTACGATAAGCGTACTATAGGTTCAGTCTTTTGTTCTTATGATTGCATGTTTTTTTTCATTCTGAAATTATCATTATTGTTGTTTAATTAATGGAAATAAATAGAACAATAATATTTGGATCCATTCATGTCTCAAAAGTGATTTTCTAAATTGTTTACTAAATAGTTGTACAGTATTAGTTAGTACTTCCCTTTAACATTTTTTTTTAATTATTTCGTTTTCCACAAAAATGGGGGAAGGTGGCGAGTTTTTGAAATGAAAAATTGCTGTAAAGAAGTTGATGTAATAACAGACGAAAAAATCTCGCTTTTCGTTCTCAACCACTTTTTCCTTGTCTTCAGTTGATTCATTTTCACGGAATGATTAGTCAAACTCGGAGTGAGTTTTGAGATTGACTACTTTAGGAGCAAAATTCAGTAAAGTCATAATTTTTTTGCACTTCCTGGTCCACAAGGTCGATCGATGACGAGGTAGTTTGCGTCGATATTGATACCATGGTGTTTAGCAAGTTTTCAAATTCATAATCAGCATGTTTTCGCTGTCGATCAGGTTAATTTCTTCATTGATATGAATATCATCAGCTGTCGTTTATTTGCACGCCTCTACCTGGCTTTTGTGCTTTTTCCTTCTTCATGGGCTGCTTGGTAAATGAAAAAAGAGTTGGTATAGCATCATCAGTAATCATCTTTCTCAGGCGTAAGCCAAGCAGCTCATTCTTACAGAATACAACAAAAGCTTTATTTTAAAACAAAATGCAAACACAACAAACCAATGGCTTTTTTTCTTTACCTTAAGATCTCTTTTATAACAACTATCGTCAAATTGATCATGGCAAAATCAATGTTTTTTTTTCTCGAAGAAGGTTTTAACGCTTCAATTTTGATAGCCATATTTTTTCCTTGAGTTGTTTATAAAATCAATAGCAGCACAATGAAACATGATGAAGAAAGTGATGTTATAATATTTTAGATCTTATTTTAATCATTCAGCATTCAAGACTAAGATAAAAAACATACAAACCAAGACTCGCTCACAAGACTCTTTTACTATAGTAATTTTTTCTCTGCTTTTAAATCATTCGCCATCTGTGACGTCACATAATTTGTAAACAAAAATGGTAAGAAGAAAAAAGGCAAATACCATCAAGTGAAAACTGTTTTAACTAAAGTTGCAAAACTTTTTTTTTTAACTATATATAAATAAACGAAAACACAAACCAAACAATGAAGAAACAAGAACAATTCAACGAAAACACAAGCCAAACAATGAATAAACAAGAACAATTCAACGAAAACACAAGCCAAACAATGAAGAAACAAGAACAATTCAACGAAAACACAAGCCAAACAATGAAGAAACAAGAACAATTCAACGAAAACACAAACCAAACAATGAAGAAACAATAACAATTCAACGAAAACACAAACCAAACAATGAAGAAACAAGAACAATTCAACGAAAACACAAACCAAACAATGAAGAAACAAGAACAATTCAACGAAAACACAAACCAAACAATGAAGAAACAAGAACAAACGTGTAGCAAAAAGTTGAGACACTCACGTGTGATATGATTAAACAAAAGCAACCAAATCAAGAGCCAAAAGAACTCACATCCGAATTTAAAAAACAAAGGTTATTAATTGTAAGAAAATTAGCTATGCCAAGATAATGTTTTACTAAGTTTATGAACTTGCACACACAACTCTTTGAAATGTTTCATTAAAATAGGTTCTTACTTCTTTATAACTAAAGATTTAACTTTTGCGTTTTTCGTCTTCAAAACTTCAAAAAATATAACAAGTGTAAAGATGCCGATAATATTTAGCGCAGTACAATATCACACAATTATTATTTTTCAGTTTCCTTTAAAATAATAAAACTCCTATAATATAATAGTTATAGCTATACCATATTCATTTCATGAATCGTGATTTCGATATACTTACTAGCTAGAATTAGTGATGCTCAGGTTAAATACACAAACTTGTGCCGGAAGCCTTTTATGTCTAATATTCACCTTTCGAATGTCCGACGACGACACGTATTTCAAAGTTGGTGGTATAAAGTTGAACATATTCAACAATTCAAGCTCTCAAACAGTGTTTGTACACTTTCGTTACAAAGTCGTGCTTTGAAATGGTTTAGGGGAAGACTTTTGATTTTGGCTTGAATTTTGATTATGGACCTTTTTGCGATAAATGTTCCCTTATTGTTTAAATTGTAAAAAATATATATTTGTAAAAATATTTTCATTTATTTGAAGGATTAGTTTACCCTATTGGCGTATCCTATTAACCGGCGGGGTTATTGTTACCTTTCTAGTAGAATGATTAGAGTAAGACAGTACAGGCTAGTGAGTGAGTGCATGTTATATAAACGAACGATATGTAGACATTCATTACTTCGTTCATACCAATTAAAAAGGATAAATTATTGTAATTTATTGTGTAACTTGTTTGTTTGACAGTTTAAGAGAAAACGTTAAGAGCCTTTGCATATTGCGTACTATCATGACGGTCTGATTTGCGGAAAGTGACACAAAATATGTCTTTACTGCAAACAAATCCAAATTGGCCTATAAAGAGAATCTAAATTTTGTTGCAATTAATTTCAAAATAATAAAAGGTGTTTTTTTCTAGTCAAGGAGAAAATAAAATATGTTCTATAAATCAAAGTTTCAACGCGATCGTAAAATTCTATTTCTTCATAAGTTTTTACTTAAAATAGAGGATTAATATAGGTCTTACGTAAATTAAATATTTCAATTATTTGTATAGATAATGGATTTAACCTATGTTCAACAAAGATCCCATTTCAAGTCTATTTGAATGTTTATTTCAGAAAACCAAAGGACTATACTCTATAATGCATAAAACTGTTTGTCGTGGATCAAAAATATCTTTTGCGTAGTTTCCCAATGTATTAAATGAGCAAATTTAAATGTTATTTAAAAAGACAGTGGGTCATGGTTTCTGTTCGTAAAAACGGCAAATGAAACCTGCAAAATCTTATACGAAAAAATCTTACTTTCTGTAAGTCTTATTGTTATATAACAATAAGACTTCTTTCTTACAGAAAAGAATTACTAAGCCCTCACTTGTAATTGATTTCGAAATCGATGTAGCCGCAACTTAAATGTCATTGTACTTAGAAAATTGTACCACATTCTAGAAACCAAAAGTTTCGGGTTTAGAGAAAAAAATATTTGTATATTTTATCTTTTGTTTTAATCTCTCTGTTTGGCGTGTCTTGTTGTTGTTTTGTTACTATTTTAAATATTTTGAATTGATCGAAAATTTTTACCTAAGATTTCGTTACTAATGTAATTAAATGGACCAGTGTAATAATTTTCGTACTTATTGAAAGAAACAAAGAAAAGAGAGACCCTAAACCCTAACCCTAACCCTAAAGAACTGAAATGATTCTTATTTTGTTATAAGAAAACAGTTTAGCATAATTTCAATATTCTAGCGAGACGTGAGAGAAATAAAGAAATGGGGGAGTTAAATTTTATGAAAGTTCTTTTTAAAATCTACACAAAAAATGATGCACACAAAGTATAAATTGAATTAGTTTATTTTTCAAAATAATGAAATTATGCTAAAAAACAATATGGTTAAATTGGCCAAAAATTGTTACAAACTTCAAAATATACTATCTAACTAATAGACGTGTTTTCCGTGACGTTTATTGTTGTCATTACCAGGCCCCTACGGAGGATCGGAGGCAAAAAAACAAAACGTCTAGGCGGGAATGGTAGAAAATACAGCCAAACACAATTAATTTTTTTCCAAAATACTTTGTTGTTTTTCATTTCGGCAAGTGTCCCATTGCCCATGCTTTCTTTTGTTGTTAGCTTCGCTGAAATTTGTAATTAGCATTATATAGGCTTGTCTTGGTCCCTCAAAATTGAAAGAACATTTGCTCTAAAGGTTCTTGTTTTCAATCAAGTCAATGATTGACAACTCTCGACGATATCTCGGGTATATTTTCAAAACTTAGAAGAAAATGATAGAGAAAATTATGTAAACTTTAAACAATGGGGGAAGTCGCTTCCAGATCCAATTAGCATTTATACCGCAGAATGGAGTTCAGTTATCACTCTATTATTATTATTATTTATTTATTGTTGGTAGTAAGTGTTTGGGTGTATGACCCAAAAAAATAGATACAAAAGTAACTAATAAAAACCAACTATCAGTTTAATGTTAACAATATGGGCAAGTACAGAAATTTTTTGGCAAGTTTTTTATCCTACTTTTAAAAACATTAAGAGATTTCGAGTCCTTGAAGATATACCGTCTGGTCCTAGATTAAGCTACCTACAAAACTTAAAGAATGCATGCCAAATTTCACAGTTCTTGTAGGAGGTAACACGAGTTGTTGCCCCCTTCTGAGTGTGTATCCTGAGAATTTAGGAACGAAAAGCTCTGACATAAATGAAGGACCAAGACCTTTAACAGATTTAAAAAATTACCAGATTTGACTTGGTCAGACATCGTAACTAACTACTAATTGTTATGATTAAAAACGACAAAAAAATCTCTTGAGAATAAAATCGGAGAAATTTCTTTTAAAAACAATAGACTGTTTGTTACAAACTGAAATACAAATTGAAATACAAATTGAAAGCTTTTATTAACAGTTTTATAAAAAAGTGGACAAATTATCAGAAAATTATACTATTCCAGGGCATAAATTCACCAATCCTGCAACTGAAACCATTACGTTATCCAATAAATCTATTTGCTTAATAGATATAATTGCGTTAAGGATGTTGAATTTGCGCATTCTTCCAATGACTCTTTCTATATCAATACGAACATTAGCAGTCTTTCTCGAACGATCAACAACTTTGCATAAAAGAAAGGGTACTTTCGTACAACTTCAGCAAGTTCTTCATTCTCCTGTACACTGAATGCCTGTCTTCTTATTTTTTCAGCCATTTTTACACACCTCTCTGTTTTCCCTTGCTCTGTTTTGTTTTCAAGTCATTTTTTCATTCGCGCTAAGTTTCCACTAATAAAAAGTTTCCGCCCTTGAATTAGCGTTTGCTAGCGCTAAGTAGAAACCAAGCTTAATAGTTTTAAATCAATGTTTTTAGTAATCCTTGATTTACTTTTTTTTATCAAAAATGATAAGCACTAAATCAATTATTTGACGTGCCAGTATTTAACAAAATTAGTAATATAGTTTTATCGTGTAATTTTTTTTCAGATTGAACTTGGAAAAAATTTCGAAAAAGGATTGCGTTTTTTCTGTCGAGAGAACGGATATCATCGAAGGTTCAATTAAGTTCATGTATCGCAACAATAAGAATTCTCGTAAAGAAGAAAAAGAATTCTCATTGGTCAAACCTTTAAATCTTCAAATGGAAGTTACAGAAACTTTTACTTATTTGCTGTTCAATATTCTTGACCTCCTTCGGAATGGTTATGCATATGATTTCAAAGTAGAAGCTAAAACTTTGAATGATGAAATTGTTTGTTACATTTATGAAGACCATTTAATGAGAGGTATGTCTGGTATGTTTTTAATCTATTTTTTTTATCAAAATGTTATTAATAAAAGTTTTCTTTTGTTAATCATGTTGATTATTGACATCTTTACACATAAGATATTACTACGGTGATCCATAAGTAGCATATCTGCTATTTTTAGTTTCCGTAGTATTTCCTTCAGTATTTTGCAGAAAGACTTGTTACGGCATTAATTAATTGCGCGAAAAAATCGCATCCCATAAGTCTACAGGTTCCAAATCACGTGATACATATCATGATGATAACTTCAATAATTAGGGGCATATCTAGAATTTTACACAAGCGGGTCAACGTTTCACAAAAACTTTGTAACTTGTCCTCAAAAGAAGCCTTAAAAAAAAAATTTTTATGGTACATACCAAAATGATTAAATAAAAAAGTGAAATGGGAAAAAATTCGAGATATCTGTTTCGCTCAGTTTAAGTCTTATCAGCATATCTAGGATGCACAAACAAGCATTTTGAAAAGATGCAAGATATGACACCCGGAAATAGAAAGATGACACACACACACACGCACACACACACACTTATAGTTTTGTGGCCAGCCCTGTATTATATTTAATTTCTAATAACATTTTATTTTAAGTCTTTTAATCTATTATATTTCTAGTTTACATCAAATGTGTCTTTTTGAATAAGAGGAGGCATAAAACTGTCCATATTTGATTAATAGACCCATTAATGTCAATGGAATCTCATTTTTTATTTGTTTGAACTTTTTTACTCTTTGAATAGCACACTCAACATGAATTCGGACAGATGTAGTGGTTTGGGTTTCTTTTACTTCCTCTTCAGATAATTGTGTCCCTCCTCGGAGAAATGATGGAATGTTCAACAATCATTTTTATCCCAAAGCTTTATTCAACCAGAACGTTCCGCTATTTCTTTGTCAAAAATAGATCCCTCGTACAACTAACTGACTTACAAATGTTATTATTGATCCTGATGGAGCTATCCCAAGCAGCACTTTATATGTCACATGACCTTTATAGTGGGAATACTTATTGCTTTGGGTTGACAATGAATGGCCATGCCTTTGGCAAAATAGCTCAGTGCAATCAATAATACACATTGTAGATGGATATGTTTCTTGAAAAGATTTAGGCACACTTTCTGTTATCTGCGACTTGGAAGGCCATATTGGTATTGACACAAGTGTAAAATGCATTAAGTTTATCCAAGTTATTATGTACCTTGAGGCTGTTGACTTTGATATACCCTAAAACAAGAAGTGTGTTTCAGACTAAAACCACCTTTAAGCCATGACATAACCAGCAGAAGTTGGTCCTTATGTCTAACTTTCATTCTTAGTCCTTTTTTTATGTGTAGGTGATGTCAGTGTCTCTAATGTTTCACTGAGTTTCAATTTCGATTCATAGAATTTAATATTGTCACAGTTTTCATTAACATCTAGTAATGTAAATAATTCATCGAACGCCTCTTTAGTTAAACCAGTCTCAGATTTAAAAAGGTCATTATCTTTTGAAAAGTTATCATAAGTGTAAATATTATTTTGTATTTTTTCTAGTTCGTTTGTCAAAAACACATTTCTTTGTTCCAGTCCTCAATTTGTTGTCTCAATTTTTTGATTTGGATATCCTTCTCATCTACATAATCCTCATTTTGACTCAATTCTCCATAAGTTTCATAATTTTGATAATTAAGTAAACGTCTTGAAATAACAGGTACTTCAGGTTTAAATGTAAAAATTGTAGGTATTGCCCTTGGTTGTAGTAGATTTTTTCTTCTTCCCAAACTGACTCTAATGTTCTTGGATTCAAAATTAAATTCACAAATTACTGTTGATGACTGGGTTTCAAACTGATCTCCTACACCTTTCCTTCTATACTGCTTTATAATACTTTTCCATTGGCTATTTGGGAAACTTAAAAAAACCAATCCCAGTTTTGACCATATCACTAGTGTAAGTTCTGCTTTTCTCAGTGTTCTACCGCATACAATTTTAATGTTTTGATTTTCGGCAAGTCTGGCCTCGTTTTAATGTTACGGAAAACAATAACGGGAAAGGGGTATTATTTGTTAAATATTTGTAAGTAATTAAACTTTAGATCCAACATTGCGAGCAAATTAAAAAACAATAATTATTTTTTATCCAGACTGTGAGTTTATAATTATGTATTGCATATGAAACCTAAACATATCAAGATCGGCAATTGTAATATCATGGTCATGTTGCATATTGCAGATTGCATACTATTCAGGTTATCTGTCGTTGCTCATCGGCTAGAGCTCTAATTACGAATCCATACGAATATTTGTTGTCCAGGATTTTGTGCCTTTTCTTTTTCGTCTTTAAACAAATGTTCTCAGTGACTTGATACACTGTTAATTTTATTCCTATCAATTTTAATTTGACAAAAGCGAGCTATAACTTCAAAATTAAAAAATTCCATTTGAGTGGAAATTTAATGAAATTTAGAAACAAATAAATACTACTGTTTATTCAAATAATTGAGTACTATAAAACGATATATATTATGTACATAGATATTTGTACATATTTTACATAAAAAAATTGCGACTATTATATAAAAAGTTTTTATAGAAAATCAAAGGTCACGCTAACGTGACGGTAACCCTAAGGTGACGTTCATTTGACAACTGAGAGTAATCCATCTAAGTTTTTGATAATATGATTGATTTTTAGATATTGTTCATCAAAGCAACCGCAAAAATATTTTTTTCTTTGGCCATGACGATGGTTCAAAGAATAACATTCATTCCGAACATTTTTCTTGCTTATCCATTGACGAAAATCAACGGTGCAAAACTGTTGCTGGCACATCCTTGGGAACAGTCAAAAATTTTCGACAACTCTCTCAGGAATATTTTAAAGATTACGAATACACACGCTTCCCACCAAAATACTATTTAGAAGAAGGACTAACGCAACAATTTGGGAATATGATAGAGGAGATGCATAAATCACCAAATACACGAATTTTGACGGGATATAATGCAATCTACCATTTGGAAGTGCTCGGATTACAAGAAAAAGATTTTGATGATTACGACATCGACAATTATTCAAATTGTGAAAATATCGTTATTGTTCTCCTACCTGAAAATTCGTTGGTCATCGTCAATGTAATCGTTGATGGGGACGATGCCGAAAATATCAAAGATGGACTGAAGAAATGCAGTGATAATTTAAAAGCGATTCACATATCAAACCAAAACCACTTGGCTGACCAATACATCGCTGTTATTGGAACACTGATTCTTCCAACCATATCAAGAAAACAATTTCAAGAAACTGGTTCAATCTTTGTAAACAATATGGATGATTATGATGAATTTCTATTCATAACGAAGGATGAAATGGATTCAAAAGAAGAGCTAAAGAAAAATTGGTGGAACAACATTTCCAAGGCAGTCAAAAATAATACTAATGTTCCAAGGTGTGTTCATAAAGAAACAAGAAAACAAGCAGTAAGAAATGTTGCTGCAGAAATGATGGTTTCGATGTCAATAGTCAACACCCTTCTTCCAAAAGTAACATACAACATCCACGACAAGATCGTAACATTGTTATTGAACAATGAACAAATCGATGTTATTCAAGATAATTCTTTGCGGAAAGTTATTACTAGTAACTTCGGTTCCGGGAAAAGTATTTGTTTGAAGGAGATTGCTCGTCAACTTTCCAACAAGAACGATGGATCAAACATTTACTACATTTGCTATGATCCTTACAGTTTGATGGAAGTAGAAGTGGAAGAATTCTTCAGAAAAGTCTTAAAACGTGAACAGGTGAAGTCACTTTCACTGAAAGAAATCACAAGTGATGCAGGTTTCACCGTTTCTGATATTTATACAATAAGTGGTCCACCTTCCAGAAATATTGTTCGCCTGCTTGAAGATCTTCAAAAGAAGAATGGGAAATGTCATTTTCTCATCGATGAAATGCATTTACATAATCTAGACAACAATTATTGTCAACAGCTGATGTATTCTCTGAGGACAGAGCTGAGTGAATCAACAATCGTGATTGCTTCACAGAGCATGAAGACAAACTACACACTTTTTATTAACAATAAAGAGCAAGACTTTGAACAAGGCAACCTTGAAGCGGCAGGATTCAAATTCTTACATTTAAACAAGTCCATGAGAATGTCATCTAACCTTTTTGATTTGGCAAATGTTGCTTGCAAGATTATTGGAAATTCAACAACTTTTATACCATTAGTGACAGGGCCAAGACGGAGTTATAAAGTATTTTCAAGATCTAAAAACTTTTTTAAACGAAAGAAACAAACAATGAACCAGACTAATCCTAACACAAGTGCGCATTCTTCAGCATCCCCAACTTTATCAACAACAAGTGCAACAACTTCAATAACAACAACAACAAGATTGACACATTCGTTAACAACACATGGAACTGTTAGAACTAACGAAAATCGGGACACAAAAAATGATGTATCAACATTTGATGATCCTGCGATGACAGCAAGACGGTTTCCTGATGCTTTTCCAAACAAAAAGCATAAAATTGTGAGAAAAATTAGTGTGAAAACAAAGTTTTTTGAAGGAAAATCTGAAACTGAAATTCAAAGCACCTTCAAACCTCAACTGATTTATCTTGACAACAGATTTTCCTTCAATAGTGAGGTATCTGGCAATGTTCTGGCTACTATTCTTACCAAGCTCTGTTTAAAAGAGGATCATCGACCAACCTTTATTTGCAGCAATTTAAATGAAGTCACATTAATTACTTTTGCACTGGGAACCATTGAAAGGCAGCCAATTGTATACACGCCATATCTCAAAGGAACTTTTCCAAGTAGAAAGCAGAAAATCAGCACTATTAATCAACTTAATCAAGACATCAGCCGTCCGTTGGTCACTGACTATCGCACCTACCGCGGATGTGAATCGGAGCACTGTATCTTCTTTATTGATCCTAACAAAGAATATGGAAACCATATCTTTATTGAATGCATGACAAGAGCAACGGCAAAGTTGGACATCTTTGTTTATCCCTTCACCAAATTGACAAAATCGCTGTGGTTTGAAGTTTTCAAATCTTGGGATGAAACCATTATTTCAACCCATATCGATGTTAAAATGATTCCGGATCAAAAGTATACCGTATTTTTTAATGATGAAGATGCCGCTGAGTTTGAAGTTAATGAAGAACATAAACATAAACTGAGAAACATTGAAGAATTAATACAGAAGGAAAAGCAAGATCATTCCCAAAGCTTGTTTATGTAAGTAATTTTGTTGCTTTTATTTTTGATTAAGCAAAATGTTTCACGTCACGATTATGAAACAATGAAAAGTCCACCATCATCGTCATATAAACTATTGTATCCGTTTTTTTATCTATTCTGCCCATTATATATCTTTTTAAATTGTACCCATCAAGACTACGATCCTTTGGTGAAAAGTTAAAGTTTCCAGATAAACATAGTGCATGCTCCTCGCGTAACTTTGGATTCTGTTTTTAAAAAGCACTTAGTGATCTTTTGAATTTTGAATTTCTTAATCTTGTTTAAAAGCTGACTTTAATCTGCTTTTTCCAATAGCACAACTTAATGGATTTTATAATGATCCTGTTTGGTTTTATCTTATAAACAATAATAAAACGTATTTAAAAAATATTATGGCAAATTTTATTTAATACGCTATGATTATATGCTATATTGATATTAACAGAATTTTATCGACCTTTTTATTTAGGCATGCGGTGAAAAGTAATGAAACAAGGTATTTTATTTATTTTATTTACTATTTGAAAAGTCCAGTAAAGAATTTTATAGCGCATCATTTTACCGAAACCGAATGTTAAGTTCATGTTCGTTCTTTTACAAGAACTGTCAAATTTATAAGGTCAAATTAGCAAATTCCCATTCAAAAGTAAAAAAAAAATTCTTTTGTGTGATAAGATTTGATATGCTGCCACTACATTTCAATGTTTAAACTACGTTGATAAATAAACGTTGATATACCAACTTTATATCTTACGTTGAACAACGTTGAAACTATAATAATGATATGACGTCGTGTGCTTGCTGGGTTATATCTTCAAGATAAAAAGAACATTACTTAACAGCAGTTTATAGCCTCATTTGAAAAATAGAACTTTTTTCTTTTACAGAAAATGGAATGGTAACAAATATGACAACATCAACTGGAAAGAAAAAACCTATACATTTCACGGTGTGTACTTAAACTAAATGTATTAAATTGTTATAGAGGTGTTTCCAGAAAACTCTTTTTTCCTCCTTTTTTTATATGTTAAAAGATAACCCTTTTTATGGTGAGATTGATCGGTGTTTTTATATTGTCGAGATATAGAACTCAAAATTCCATTCAATATAGTTACAAAAACGTTTCAGCGCGAAATTTTAGTTCCAATACTTTTTATTTTTAAGTAAAACAATGAAAAACCATTCATCCCGAAATAGCATTTATTTGTTCTTAATAGAATACAGAATGTTTTTGAACAATTTAAAAACATCTTTAAAACATCTGAACGTCAATGAACGGTCTAAAACTCGTTCCGCATCGATGGCTTTTACCTTTATAATTTTATTAATTAAAAGTGTGTGATTTAAGAAAATAGTTTTCTAATCCTTTTTATTTATTCGTGTGATTTTTTAATATTTTTCAGATGTTTATGAGGAGATATTGATTGGTAAACAATTTGATATGAAAGAGATGATAGAAGATATTCCTTTTTTATTGGATTCAATTCGTGAATTTACTTACGGTCAAACACTTTTAATGAGAACTGCATTGTTTTCACGCGTTCATTTGTTTCAATTTCTTCTTACATTCAATCAAGATCTCACAGTTACTTCTAATAATGGAAATAATATCGTGTATTGGATTGTTGGTAGTTTTAAGAAGGAGCATTGGACTGTTAGTGGTATTCGTAAGACTGATGATGTTTGTGTGCAAATGTTGGAGATGGTCGAAAGAAAAGTAACAAACAGAATGTTCTATGATTTAATAAATCATTTGAATAAAAATGGTGATTCAGCATTACACGGTGCTGCATGGCGGAACAGACACAAAGCAATAATTTATTTAATCAAAAAAGGAGCAACCCGCAACATTCGGAATAATGACGATCTTCTTCCTGAAGAACATGAAGATTGTGACGAAGAAACCAAACGAATTTTTCGAAACTATCGTAAACAATGGTAAGCCGAGTTTTTTTTCTTTTTTGTAAACGATTTTTATATTTTATTTTTTTATTTTTGTAAAGGCCCTGTTAGACGATAACATAGTCAGCTAACATATCCAAAAAAATTGATTATGTTAACTAAATATGTTATCATTTAACAAACGCAAAAATATTCAGAAAACTCAAAAGAAGAAAAAGTGCGGGGACATGACACTTTGTCAAAATCAGCCACAGTAATTTAGAGAAAAGAAGGAAGGAACACAGTTTACCTTGGCTGATGAGGTCAGCGAAGCAATGCTGTCTCCTTTAGAAGAAAATTTACTGCTGCTGCTGCCGAACAAACTAATACTCTACAAACCATGGCTTCTTTTACTATGCGAGTATTTTCGTTTTATCCATTTCCTCTGACTTTTCACGTCAGTGGTACCATTCAAAATGAAATAAAACAAGAAGCCTTGAGGCTTGAATATTCCCGCTAATAAATATTGTTCCTTTCGTCCATTAAAATCAAAGCCTATTTCCACTGAAACAGGACAAGCGAGTTTCATCCTTCAGGAGCACTTTTCTCTTATAGAATGAACAACAAAGTAGAAGCAAAAAATATATAACTTGGATTGACATCGAAATAAAAAGATCATTCCTAATGTACAATGTAAACAAGATTTCCTAACATAATAGAAATATGCTTCAAATGATCAGGATTGTATTATATTTTTGTGTCATTCAATATTTTTGCTATTCATTCTATCCATAGACGAAACGTCTATGTTCTATCCAAAACACCGCGCAAGAACCAGGTATTTAGCCTGAGTTCTTTGATTATAATTAATAGGAGCACAGGCTTCCTGCGTAGTCTCTGGCTATCTCGCCCGAGGGGATATTAAAGATCCCGTCCTACGGAGCGGGAATCAAAAATAAATAATAGCATTTTTCTTACTGCTCATCTTAAATTAATTTTCTACATTAAATTTTTCATTTCTTTTTATTCTTTTTTAGATTTCGTTGTGAAGACTCATCCATACTATGAACGATAAATGGTCACGTAAAAAACAATTAATAATACCGTAAAAACCATGTTAATAAATCTATATTCCTAATAATTTAAACCAGCTTTTTTTCAAAAAGAAATAGATTGAATTTTTTGGTTTTCTTTGAAACAAATAAAAAGCTTTAGTTTTTGATGTTTGTTGACCGATTGATTATTCTTTCTCTTGTTAAAAAAAAAAATTTACATATAGTACATATCTCCTATTGTTTCATTATAGTTTCTTTAATAATGTGTAAATAATTTTCTTACGTTTCTGCAGATTTTATAAGAAACTCTAAAGGGTTATTTATAAGAAACTAGTTTATAAGATCTTTAAGACTGAGATCTTTTAGAGTAAGAATAAAACGAATTAAGTTTAAAATTAAAAATAGTTTTATAATAGCTTTTATTTTCGTTTTTCATACGGCATAGCCAGAACTAATCTTTTTGTCCCAAATACATCTCGGGGTGAACAAATTCCAGAATTTCAGCGGATCGAAAAATTCCAATTTTGTAATATTTTTGTAAGAACCCTTTATATATAATATAAGCACATCCAATCTCAGCTGAAATTTAGACTTTAGAAATTCATAAATAAATGGGTGTAAATTCCCTGATAATATGAACTCATTATTTTATAGATTTTGTTTTATATTTTTTTCTAGTTGCTAAGAATTCGCTTTGAGAATTTTTAAATTTTGGTGCGTTCTTTAATATGAAGTTTTTGCATCATTATTATATTTAAGAATTTTCTTTTAATTTTTGCATCTTTCTCCAAAAAGCCTATAGATGATTATTATTCGTTTTATAAGGATCTTTTTCAAAATAAAATGAAAGCAAGTTTTTTTATACTCTCTTAAAAACTGGTAGGTTTTTTTTCGCATACGTATAATTTTTATTTCATTATATATTGTATACTAAATAGTTTCATAATTTCATTTCCACAATTTACATTTTAGGAAATGTTATAATTTTCTTTACAATTATTATATTCAGACGATTTATCATCATTTGTTTTTGTTTAATTTTGTAAATAAGCAACAATTGGAGATTTTTTTGAAAATCAGTTGATTTATATATATGAAAATAAAATCTATTGAGTTTTGTAAGCTCATCTCTCTCCAAGAAAAGCCTATTTACATTTTCGTGAAAAGCTTTGGTAGGAATTTATAATACAGTTACAAAATGCATTTTTTTTTGCATTGTTTTCAATTATTTTTGATTTTGAGAAAATTTTTGTATTAAATATTTGTTAACATGCAAACATGTATAAAAGATTAATAATGAGAATTGTGTATTTGGTGTTTGAAAAAGTTTGTTGGAATTTCTCCGATGTTATTATTATTGTTATTATTTCGAATATTTAAACA
Organism: Dendronotus venustus; assembly: GCA_031834005.1. Taxonomy (NCBI): domain Eukaryota; kingdom Metazoa; phylum Mollusca; class Gastropoda; order Nudibranchia; family Dendronotidae; genus Dendronotus; species Dendronotus venustus. Next base: position 23,334 of record JAUEKX010122056.1, read on the forward strand.
GGATAAATTCCTCAGTCGTAAATACAATTTATACATGTATACATTTTTGTCAAGTCCTGGACTTAAAAAAGAAAATAGGAAATAAAAATATATATATCTAATTAACTAAAATAAATACAAAAATAAAAATGAAATTTAATTTTAATAAATATTTGATATTTTTGATAAAAAAATATTGGGAAAGTAAATCTTGTGAAATAAGTTGCTGTTCACTTGTTATGTAATTTAAAATAAATTTTATCCGACCGCAAGTCGAGATCATGGTGTTAACAATTCCTTTTCATAAATTCCTATCACTCATAGCTGTTCCCAGGTCATGTTTATCTATCCCAGTATCTCTAGATATCACGTCTGGGTAAGAGAGCTTTCTGCCCCGGTTATTGTTAGTCGAGGGCTTCCATTACAATAGGGAAGAAATAACATCGATTTTAACTCAATGACCAGCAAATTGTGGCCTTCGTTTCTTGACAAGAGAAGAAATTTGAGGTACGCTTTCGTATATATGTATAGTTGAGTGGTTTTTCCAAGAAATATTTTTGCTCTCATTAATAAGCGAGTAAATGTTCCATCAAGTCTCTTTTCTAATAGTTTGGAGAGAGTCCAGGTTTCGAAGCCATAAAGAAGAATCGGCTCAATATTAACTCTAAAAGTTCAAGTTTAAATTGCTATTTAGTTTTGATGTCCGAAAAAAGTAAAGTTTATTGCAAGCAGCCCAAGCCAAACCTTTCCGAACTTCAAAATCCTTTACCGACGAAGATATATACGAGCCAAGATATTTATAATCTTTTACTTGTCTCAGTACTACATTAGTGAGAGTTCGTATTTCTTGACTAACATTAACTGAAAAAGAACTTGTCATTTGTTATCATGTTATTATCATATAGTTGTCAGGCATAATATCAGAAGAAATGTATGGATAACTGGAAAGGAAAAGGCTATTACCTGTTGAGCAAAACAGTTTCAAGCGTAAAAGCCGTGGAACCAAAGATCAATTGCTAATTGATAAAACGATATTGCGAGACTACAAGAAGAGACATACAAAT
>JAUEKX010122057.1:0-11953 GCA_031834005.1 Dendronotus venustus
TTTAAATTGAAATATTTTGGGGACACTTTCAATTCAATTCAAAAAGAGCATTTAAAAAAAAGGAGAAATAATATAACCAGAATGTATCATTATAAAAATTAAGTGATTTCTGATTTATGGGAATCGTACTGATCTATGTAAAATTCTTTCCTTTCTAGAATGGTTAGATGACAATCATTTGCTTTTCATAACTAATGACCCTGGTTCAAATCGTAATTTAGAAACGTTTATGTTTTCTTTAAGCAAAGATAGTAAAACTTCAATATTTGTAGAGAGCGATGACAGGTAACTATTATATTTTCAGCATTTTAAGTTAAAATTGAGTGAAGATTGTTATATACTAAGTGGCAGTTCTATCGTTATTGAATAAATAATGGTACTTAATGATACTTCGTGAGACATCTGCTTATTAGGTTTAGATATCTAACATACTAAATCATTCACATTGTATTGAAATTCTATAAAAATAAAAGTGATGTGTGTAAAGGTGCAACCATTGACTATGACAACAACATTTTATATACCTATTTTAGCTAGTAATTTTGTAAAGTAATTTTGACAATATTGCATAGTGTGTTATATATATATTGATTATTTTTGTATTTAAGATTCAATTTACACTTGAGCAGATCACAAAGTAATGAGTTTGTATTCTTGAATAGTCATTCAAAAGAAGTTTCAGAGGTATTATAACACTAATATATGTTCAGTATATTAACTATATATTCACTTATTATCATTATTATTGTTATTATTATAATACTAGCCGGGAAGCCCGGCTTCGCCCGAGCCTGTGTGGTAATGGCCATGCACACTCACATCTTCAAATAATCAAAGTTTGTAAATATTGATGACATCATAGATCGCAACCCACGCATGTATCCAAATACTTTGAATTTGAGATGTAGAAACATTAGGCAAAACACCACTCAGTTTTATTTATGATTTACTCTAAAATTTCACTCTTTCTTGCTACGTATTTTGGATCAGTATTGTAGAAACCTTCTAACCTTCTAAACAACTCTCGCCACAACAAAAATACTTCAAGACACTAATTACACTGAAACAATGAAACTTTCGAACGCGCTAATTAATAATAAAAAAAAGAAAGAAAATAAGTGCAATAACAATACAAATTTTACGACAATTATATCAATAACAACAAATAAACTGGAAATTGTTTGTCATTCATTTTAACAACAAACAACAACATTTTGCATTTTTATTTCCTCACAAAAGGCCATGATCAAAGTGGCCGAATTCGCTAAAAAATATTACCGCCTCTAAAAATAATTCCCGTGTCTAAATTGTAAAATGATAGTGAAACTCGTTTGACAAAGATGAGGAGACGAAGACATATATAACTGTGGAGCTGTGGCTGAGTGATTAAGGCACTCAACTCGTAACCTGCTGGTCAGGGGTTCGAGTCCACCACCGGTCACAGTTGCGAGAATAACCTCTCGTTGCTAATTGCCATAGGTTTCCGTTGTAGGTGTTGCGCAACGAAGGCAGGACTCTTACCATAAACTAAACACAACGATTATTATTATTATTATTATTATTATTATTATTATTCACGAATACTTTATACAGGATAAAACCATTCAAAACTAAGTAAAATATCTACATTGATAGCATTCTGATTAGTACTGAAGAGGGATCTAGGAAAAAATCCACCCAGGAAAAAATCCACCCAAAATAAAACCAACCAAGAAATAAACCACCCTAATTTTTTCCGGGTGGATTATAATATATAATATTATAATTATTTTCTAGATATCTCTTGTGAATTGTTCTGGTTTGGATGTTATATGGAGCAGAAAATTATGCCAAGAAGCTTATATTGACCATCTTTGGGAAAATTTTTATTGCTTTACTCCTGAAGATGGTGAATTTATTGTAAGTCACAGAATCTCTAAAATTTATTTCATGGTTGTTATTACGGATATATTATCAATCTAGTCTGGAACAAAACAATTTATAAAGAATTATAACAATAATTCTTTTACATGATGTAGATAAAATTCAAAGAAGATAATCATACTCATACACAACAATGGAAAAATATTAATGCAAGCAAAAACAAGCAGGTATATTCTATTAATGCTATCTTATCTGAATTGTGTGCGACTTCAATTAGTAAAACTAAATTTAGTACATGTTCAAATGACCAATAATAAATATGTTTTGAAAGTTACTTTGTAGTTCTGTAGTTCTAATTTTATAAGGTTTGAATTCTCAAAAGATGGTAGTTTCGTAATAAACTACCGAACATATCGAGGAAATTGTAGTCGACGTGGGTGAGAATTTTACCAAATTGCGGTACAAAGTAGGCACTCAATGCAAATAAAATCTTTATGAAAATGTGATATTTATATTTTCTAACAACCAGTGGTTGTCAAAACTGGAAAACTGGAATGCAAGGATTGGTCAATAACACGTGAAAATTGTTACATTATTTTTTTACTGGCTGAGGAGGCTGACAACCCTTGTGAGTCTCTAGCCAGGTTGCCTCTTCCCAATTTAAAAGGTGTTCTCTGTGCCGCATGCTTTCGTATTACATTTGAACCATCATCATGTTTTAGGATGACAGGACATCATCATTGTCATGTGCTTCTTCATATTATGCTTTTAGGTTTTCTTATCTGACATGATACTGATGAAGAACCACTTAATTTTGACTGGCACACAAAACCTGATTCCAAACATACAAGTTGGTAATGGCAATGATAATAATTTTGGATTGATAAAAGTATGCTCGGTTTTTTTTTCATGTTTATATCAAATTAGAACAAGAAGCCTCGAGGCTTAAAGATTCCCGCTATACGCTCAACTAACATTGTGCCTGTCGTTCATCAATTTCAAAAACCTATTTCCACTGAAATAGGACATAAGAGTTTTCATCACTCAGGTGGACTTTTTCTCTCATAGAATGAACAACAAAGTAGAAGCAAAAAATATATAACTTGGCTTGACATAAAAATAAAATATCATTCCTAATATATAATATGATGAAAATTTAATGCCATGTAATAATAATGTTATATAAATATCAAGTAACAAAAATTCTTATTTATTTTTTATAAAAGCTTTTCGACTTAACGTCATCGTCAGTACAGTAAAATGTTACTTGATATTTATATAACACTAATATATAATGTAAACAAGATTTCCTAACATAATAGAAATATTATTCGAATGATTAGGATTGTATTATATTTTAGTGTCAATCAATATTTTTGCTATTCATTCTATTCATAGACGAAACGTCTATGTTCTATCCAAAACACCGCGCAAGATCCAGGCATTTAGCCTGAGTTCTTTGATTATAATTAATTGGAGCACAGTTTTCCTGCGTGGTCTCTGACTATCTATCTATCTCTCCCCATGAGGAATTAAAGATCCCGTCCTGCGGTGTGGGAATCAATTAAACTATAGATATGGACAAGAGTTTTCAATTATTATATTGTGATGAATTTCTGAAATGCTGTTTTATTATTTATTTTAAAAAGCCCCTAAATACACCTGGTATCATTGAAATACAACAAAGTGATCGCAAGGTATGCAATTGTTTTACCATATTTATCCCTCAAGATCTCAAAATAGAATCAGCTATTTGTGTGTTAAATAATTATTTTTACTAATTTCTTTGTCTTTGTACCTTGTTAAATTTTATTACAATCTAGGAGATTCTACTGGTAAGACTTTGTTTTCAGGACTAAAACCTCTTAGCCAAAAAGCCCTAACATTTTGGGAAATTAAGGAGGAGGTGTTAAGAAGACTGCTTAATTAAATTTCTTAATAATCAAATTGAACGGATGAGATTTAGTAGTAAACGATGAAAAAGATATTTTTTTACAGGATAAAGAAATACTTTTCACGTGTACATCACCTATGCTCCCCTTAACACATTACTCATATCATACTGAAGAGCACCACTTTGAGAAACTATCAACTTCTTTGACATCGTGGAACGAACAACATTATCAATACAAAAAAGTTCAAGCTAGAAGTCATGTAAGTTACACTTAGCAAAACCTAATTAGTCTCGAATATCATGTAAATATTCTCAACTGATACACTGATTAATCTATATTATTATCTATATTATAATGTTCGTGTGTCTCTCCTTATTTCCCTTTTGCTTTTACAATTTGACTTTCATTTTTACAATTTAGGCACAAATTATTACAAATTATTATTTAGTTTGGCTACTTTTTCCGTGCTGTTTTTATATGTCACAAATTCCAAATAATTTTTTTTTTTTTTTACAAGAAATGAGAGGTTTTTGTTTGAAATAATTTAGGATGGAACTCAAATACCAATTTCATTATTTTACAAGAAATCTATCGATCTATCCAATTCACCCATGTTGTGTTTAGTTTATGGTAAGTTTACCTCATTACTTCAACATAATTATGTATTCACAAGAGCACATAAAGAACACTGATAAATTTAATTATAATTTTGTATTCTATTTCATACGAAGGTTCATATGGGGTTCCAGTAAATCTCGAATTCAATCTCATGAGAGCATATTTACTTTCTAAAGGGTGGATCCTTATGTTTCCCCATGTCAGGTTGGTTCTTTGTATCTTGATAACTAATACAATCACATTATTTTGAAAATATAGGAATAAACAATATGGTATTGATATATCTTTTTCTCTTAGAGGAGGATCAGAGCTTGGTAGATGTTGGTATTTCGAAGGAAAATTATCTAATAAAATGAACACGTTTTATGTAGGTATCAATATGTTTTTTAAATTTATCTTTTCATCTGACAAGATTTAGAGAAAGCTACATACGTGAACATTAGATATTTTTCTGCTTTTAGGATTTTCAATCTTGTTTGGCGTCTGTTCATCAAATGAATATTTCTGCAGCTGAAAAAACAGCTTTGTTTGGTCAAAGTGCTGGTGGCTTACCTATTGCTTGGCTCCTTAATAGACACGCCAGAGAACATTGTAAAGCTGTTGTTATGCAGGTATAAATTGCTTTTATGGAATAAACAATCGAACTCCTATATTTCTACTAGTATTGTTCTACTAGTAAAATTGTGCCAATAAATCGAATGTTTATAAGGTGATACACAAAAAACACGTACATAAGATTCAGGGAACGAATTTAAGATTAGGTTTTAAACTTTTTTTTCAGTCACCATTTATTTCCATCTTGCATCCAATGTTATTGCCGGACCAACAGCTGACGAGCCAAGAATATTTGGAATGGGGAAACCCAAGGTTTGCCTAATATCTTTGATTGTATAGTTGATATTGTTAATCGGCTATTATTTAAGCTTTTCTTGTTGTTTGTTTTGGTTATATATTTTTATATATTTTTTTATATTTTTTGTTTTTCGTTTTGTTTGTTAGAACGAAGGAAAAAGATTTGAATTACATTAAACATTACTGCCCATACCACAACATGAAGGTTTTTCAGGTATTTTCATCCATGTCTACCGGCTTGTATTATAATTATTACAAAAAAATATTGAGTACAAAAAAATTTACTTTTTGTTTTTTACTGACAGTTAATCTAATAATTCCATTCATTTCTACTTCAGGATGACCCAGCAATCTTTGTTGGAACTTCTGTGCAGGATAACCATGTTCCCTGCTGGATTCCATTACAATGGGTTGCTAAGCGACGCGAACTGAACGAGAAATTGACTTCGCCCAAGAAATTACAGCCATTATTGTGTCGTGTAGAGATGAAAGGTGGCCATTATGGATATGATTTCGAAAGCAACATACAAAAGGTGTTTTCAAATTCTATTTCCTTCTTTGTAGCACTAAAATTGAACATTTAAACTTTTCTTTAACAGGACGTTATTGTGAATAAAATACTCTTAATTATATTTTTGAACATATTTTTTTGTTTGTTTTGTTTTTAGGATGTCGAAATTTTGGCTTTCTTGGAAAACATTTTTACGCAATAAAATATTTTTGAGAAAGTTACAGATTTATTATAAAACTGGCATTTTGTACATAATTTTATGTTTTTTACATGTTTTTATAATGAATATATAGATTTTCATTAGTTTGAATAAATATATATAATTTTTTTTTTTTGCCATGCTTTATTGTGTTTTGCAAACTGTCAGGGAAAAAGTTAATGACAGTAGTAATAAACAAAAAGCCAAGAAAATTTTTTGAAGGATTGTTGACATGATTGTTGACTGCATTACTTTTCGAATTACCATATCAGGAACTTAAAAATAATAAATTATTAGAAAAATAGGGGAATATTTATGAACTTAAAGTAAGTTTTATCTATTTATTCTGTAATACATGATGATTAATTTATGAATTTTCTTCTAGATATTATTAATACAAAAAACAAATACTATAAATAAGTATATGGAAGATGTTTCATCATCAGGAAGAAAATTTGAAACGACAGGTGTAAACAGCATATCTACATGTGATCAGAATACAACCAGCATAATTTCAGCACCACGTTTATGGGGATTAGACCCGCTCTATCGGTGTGCTATCAAATTGTTTATCTCTGAAATCCTTTGTTTACCACAAGTTCCTGATTTTCCGCGTAAGTATTGATGCTCCAATCATACAAGATGAGCTTAAACTGAATTACAGTCGATTTAATAATTGTATTTTAAGATAGAACTATTATCTCCCCCCACCCTGCTATTTAATTTCATATTACTAACTTTATTATAGGTGTTTTCAATTTGTACCATCATCCCGTAACGCGGTTTGACGTTGCTGGTTGTGTTGTCAGTGTACATAGAAGTGAAAGTAACATTAAATTTCAAGGTATTCCATGTACAAAATTGTTCACAGAAAATGACAAACGGAAAATTAATTTATTTTAATGTTCTTTCTGATGTCATGTTTTTATAATTTTCTTGTTTGTTCGCCTCACTATTTTGCTTTCACTATCATCCCTAGTTTTAAATGGCGCATGTTTACAAATCGTACCAAAATTTAGTACTTCCATCATAATTGTTGTTTTTCGTTAAATAGAATTACGAAAAGCAAATTTCCTATTTACATTATAGTGGATGACGGTACAGGGGTCATAGGATGTTGTGTATGGTTAAACACAAACGAATTTGATGAGCGCATCTTTGAATACAAACACGGAGACTTGGTATCTGTTTCCGGGAAGTTGACAATTTTTCGTGAAGAAAGGGAGATTGTTGTTGATCGAATAGGTGAGTGGGTTTACTTCATCATTATCTCACACACAAGTGTAATAATTATTTATTCAAGTTTAAGTCAGTACACGATTCAAACACACAAATAAATTACATTAACACATAAACTCAAGTTATATTCTAGTTATAATTGACTACAATATTAACCCATCATCAATTGCCGTACTTAACATGTGATTATTAATGAAAGTCTTCTTTTTTTTAAGCTGTTGAGTCGGATCCAAACTTTGAGGTATTTCACTGGATGCAAGTTATGAAATGTCGTCCGTTTTACAAACAACCTACTATTCTGCCTAAAGACCTTCTCTAATCATGAGTGGTAGACCTGTCAAAATAAAAGAGGTAATCGAGACTTTATGTATGTTATTTGGTTGTCACGGATACCCTAAGTTATCTGCAGAAACGCTGAGGCAAGCAAAGTTTGGACAGAATGAAGCTGTTTTACCTCTTGTGGATCTATTGTTTTCACTTCTGACTGATTGTTTGAAAGAAGACTTCAGCAAGTGGTTTCCCCAAAGAAAGGTCTTTGCAATTTTCGGTGTTTTAAAAAGACTTTGTTATCCAAGACTAAGTATTCTGTATTGTAAAGAATTACATGGAGTATCGAGCCAAGAACTCCTTTTAGGATTTGGTTTTTTGCTATCAGAGCTTGATATTTTTGGAATGTTACGTTTCCGTGTTGAGAATATGCATATCGATAGGATAATAAACTCAGCGAGAAAGAAAAAGTCTGAGTTATCTGAATGTAGAAGAACGATAGATCTTGATCATTCTATTCGTTTACTTAAGAACGCCGATTTTATCTCGAGGGATTTACAATCATCGTGCTCTTACCTCGAAAAACTTATACGAAAATTCGATTTGCTCGATAAATCAGAAGTTGAAAATGGACTTTCAAGTACCGAAGAAGGTGAAACCATCTCACAAAATGTGATAGGGAAAGTAAAACTGATGGATTTGATTTTTTTCGAAAACTTTCGGTTGCAAGACGAATGTTTAGAGTTGCTCCGGAAACAAATCGAATTGCTTCGACTTCATATAAAGTGGGCACAAAACGAAGTGTTGTTTTGGAAATGGTTAGCAAGTATAAATTTGAAAGATGCGTCTTCTCTAACTGCACGCCACGTACCACAAGATTTTCCTCCTCGTCTGTTCTCAAACTGTCTACGCGATCACATGTCCTGTGTAATTAAACAAGTATTTTCCAAGCACCATTTTAATTTAAACGACCATAACAAAATGAGCTATGAAAATAAATTGATTAGAATACAAACGCGAATAAAATTACTCGAAGAAGAAAATAAACTTTGGCTGTCCAATTTCCTCCATGAGCATTTTCCAGATGTAGTTCAGATGTCGGAGTTGAAAACGCAGTGTTCGAATTCAATGACATAAATATTTTCCTTTCCAATTTTGTGTGTGTTTAAATATACTTTTAATATTTATGCGAATTTTTCTAAGATTTCCTAGAATTGAATTATAAATAATGTTTGAATATAATGTTTCTAAAATAAATTACACCAATCGTTCTTCAATCTGTAATATTATTTTCACTTATTACTAGAATTGGAATTCTAAACAATATTTTATTACACGCGGTGTGATAAAATTTTTGCACTTTCTTGGGTTATTCGTTTTCTTTTCTTCTTTTTTAGTTTATCCACCAAATCACCCAGAATTAAAAAGAAAAACGCAAATGAATGTCACAATTCCCCACGATCTATTTTGGAATTTTCCATATAAGGAATTTTAATACATTCATTATTAATATTTGTTTGTGTGTTCTTTTCTTAGTTTTATAAAGAACAACATGTCGATAATATGATAAATTAACTTACAAAAATACAATTATACACGCAACCACTACACAACAAAATAATTTACACAAAACACGAATTTAAAAGTCTATAGAGTACTTCCAAAAAATAAGCTTTAAATTTAGTTTAGGGGAATTTCTAAATAAAAACAATTTACTATTTACAAAGAAATTTATTGTGAGTTTGAAATTATGACTGTTTGCTATCACTCAGGAGTTTCTGTCAATATCAATGTTTATAAAAGCGACATTGAAACAATGGAATTATATTCTTTGATTCTTAAATCGTGTACAAATGGAAAGAAACTTCTCATCCCTTGCAGAATATATTCTATAGAACGATAAAATCTTTTTTACTTTTGGCGCTTTAATGTTAGTATTAAAATATTTCTAATGACAAAACCATTAAATTTAGTAATTAATTTTTATATGTTACGTTTTTACAGTTCTAAATCTACTTCAGATTTCTATTTTTAAGAGGCTCTGCAACAACAATAGTTTGGTCCACATCCTCCAATCGTACAAGAATAATGTCTGTAAATAGCAAGTCCTAATTTATGTGAATCAGTGTATTCTTCGTAGTTGTCAGCAAGAGATGGTTGTCGTTTATAAACATGAAGTGATTCTGAACATGCCCACGTCAAACTCTGTACTTCTTTTGGTCCTATAATATCAATGTTATTTTATATAGTTTAATACCAACTTTCTACTTAGCAATCTGAAATTACTGCAAAGTCTCAAGCCCGCCTTGTTGTTTTTTTTTTACCCTTTTTTTCTTTAATTTTTCTATATATTTAGACTATTGCAATGCATTATAGTAGAACGTCCCAATCTTTCCCTTCCTAATAATAAGAAAAAGAATACAGAGAACTTTGTGGAACAATTTTTTAGTCCTTTGATAGTTCGAAATGGAAATAGAGCACAACATCTTAGGTTGTTTATTGTTTAATCTTTACCTTGTTTTCTCAGTGCATGATCTGTACAAATGTCTTTGCAGGTTGGTTTCTCACCACACGTCCTACGAACGGCATAGATCAGACCTGGCCCTTCGCTTGGTAATGCTGCGCAGATGGACATTGCGATCTCATCCAAGTAGTTGTAGAAGTAGGCGCGATATCCACGACGAGATCGTTTCAAATTTTCTTCGCCTTCACCGTTGTTGGATGTAGACGATGATTTTGATCGAATACTGTTCAAGAAGAATTGAGAAATGGGAAGCTTCTCTGGATTAAGACCTATAAAATAATATGATAAACAAATCTATTCTATTGGTAAGCATCTAGTTTTTATATGATCTATCAAAATTTTAAAATCACATTTACTTTAGTAGTTAACACGGTTTACTATTCCTACCATTTTTTATTTATAAGAACCAGTACATTATTAAATATGCTCTTAACTTTGTATTGCCCTAAACAATACACTTTTTTTCTTCGAAATCCCTTTCAATTACAAAAAGTCCGGACAGATCCGACAGTAACAGTTTAGTATAGAAATAACTATTGATAGAAATAATATACAAAGGCCTAAGAAACTGAAATCAATGACAGTACTTGAAAGAATTATTTTGGTTCTTCATGTGGTAATAGGAATCTTCTTATCAAACAACACCTTTTTTGTTAATTTTTTTGCTTACCTCGTTTTTGTTTTACAGTTTCTTGTTCCTCGCAATACACAGCAATGGTTAACACAAAACATAATAAAATTAGATGACGCATCCTCGCTATTTGTTTATTTCAACTTCCTTATTTAGGAAATAACGAAATTTTTACAAAAAAACAATATTACAAAAAAGTGTACATCGGACACGGCTGTAGTAGTCTCATACGAGAAACATTTGGGTTCGAAATTCAAAAGTGTTACACGCTTGACAAAATCTTCAGTGGTTTAGTGCAAGCGAACATGAAATATTTCGCGCGCAACACTTCGTTTCCTTGCGTTTGGAAGTCACTTTATTTACACACATGCTGAATTCTTTCTATTGGCGTTTCAATAATTCGGTATGATTATATAGCTGTTGTAGTAGCTATTCTTTTAGATTTATCGATATATATAATATATCTAATTTATTTTATTGATTCTGTAGTATTCGTTTTAATTTGTTATACTTTAGAGATCAGTATACATATTCAATTCCTGTCAGAATTTTTATTTTCTTCCGATCTGCCAAATTAATTGCAATTGAGTTGCAATTTTCTCTAAAACGTTTTCTTCAAGAAAATTATTGGTTGATGTTTAACAGTACTGATCAGCATTTTATTTACGATAAGGATTTTTTGTCGCTAAGTTTAGGCTGCAATTTGATACATTTTTTTTTCTTAAGGGCTGGAATAGTATAGTACTCTTGCATGCATTTTTGACTGGAAAAAATCTTGATATGTTACAGTAAGGAAAAGACTGGATTTTGATTTCAAAACTTATTAAGAAATCTCGACTTCCTATCAGTTGTGAGTTTTTTTATCAAGTTTCTTATATAGACCTTATTATTTTTGTGCTCTGTGCATACTTTTCTCCATCCACGATAAGAAGGTAATGCCAGATACCCACTTACCCAACACCTTCACCTGAAATGACATGATGAGACAGATGAGTATCTTTTAACTAACCAAATGACACAGTATCTATAGTAGCTACACAAGTATGCAAAGTATCCCGAACCTTTTATAATGTAGTTTCATACCTTTATATTTTCTCCACATAAAGTCGTCCAAAATGTTCAATACCAGTTTGAAATAATGCGTATCTATCTGGATATTCAAATATGCAACAACCTGCACATTTTGTGTCACTCCGAATGAATCCTATACTTTTCAAAATCCAAATCCTAGACAACATTTTCATGGATATACGATGAGGTTTTAGATTAATGTGGGTGATATGAAGTAATTGTGGTATAGCTTTTAGTTGATTTACCAAAACAAACAGAAATTTGGTTTATACAATAGTAGTTT
>JAUEKX010122390.1:0-11947 GCA_031834005.1 Dendronotus venustus
TTTTTTTAGCAGCAGGTGGTATGGCACGTGAATGTCGTAAATTTTATGAGAGATTGTCTGATGTGATTTACGAGAAAGTGAAAGATTGACCACAAGAGTGTTGTTTGTGCGTAGGTCCGAAGGAAAGTAAGCTCTGCGTTGTCAAAATCAGTTGTGAGATTTATTCACGGAAGCCGCACGATATACAGCGCTCTCTCAAACGGAGAAAACATCGCGACATCACCATTGAAATTTTATCCAAAATGTAATTATAAACGTATGAAAAAACGTATTATATTTAAAGGGATTCACTCATACTAAATGTGTTTGTTTTTTTAGTTATTTAAGAAATTGAAAGAAACTCAATCATAGAAAAATACTGCAAGATAATTCTTCTCAATATTTAGATCCAAAGATATTGCCCTTTAAAGTTTGGCATTGTATTTCGCCTCGATCTGCACGCTCAACACCTTGCTACCTGTAAATATAAACTGAGTGGAGTTTACGAACTGAGGCTAATATCCGCACGTTACCATATCAGTTAGCCTTCGACTCGGGATTTCGCATTTGATAGCTCAAAATCTGTAACTGAATAACTTTCGATACAGGCGTTTTTAGAAAGTAATTTTTTGGATTTGTTGTCAATATTATAGATACTTTCGATGCACTTTCGATACACTTTAATGGGATAAAATTTAATCCCTTTGAAAACTCCCAAAGTAGCCATCCGTGAAATTTGTCCCTGCGAAATCTTTGAATTTGCTATTGCTATTTTTTCAAAAGTTTTATCGATTAGCTATTTTTTCACTTTGCTCCCCAAATACTCTAGCTTTTTTTTGGTTTCATACTGTACTGGAACGTGGATTTAATTTGACATCATTAACTTTTTTTATACTGAATTAAATTAATTCTTTTAATATTTTTGTCCAGGTCTGATGTGAATCACTGAATAAATATTTTATATATTATATATATTTTATAATAAAAATTTAACTTAAAACGCGAATATAAATCCCTCGCGAATCGAAATATTTGATATAGGCGAATTTTAAAGTATCAAATAAAAAAATGTTTTTTTGGCGCCGGTGAATCCCTTCAAATAGATTTTCTTTCTTTGATCAATTAAATAGGATTAAGAACAAAAAAAAAAAACATTCCGAAAAAAAAGTTTGGATTTGGAGAAATAATACGATAATTAGAGGGAAGAAATAGATGGAGGATCGAAATTGAAGATAGATTTAATTCCCTCTTCATTTACCTCTCCTCCTGGAAAACTAAAATCTGGATGGGTTATATTAAGTGCTTTTAATCAAAAAGAAAATAGGGTTCCAATACTCTTAATGGATTTAGTATCAACGTGCGAATATTCGAGATTCCTTCATAAGGTTCGTAAGAACACGAGAATCTAGAAAAAAAAAACTTCAGAGTTTCATTCAACACCTTCTTTTACTGAATTAAGAAAGTTGATTCATATAAATAATTGATTAATTTGTTTTTATATTTAGGGCTTTCTTCCTATTATTTCTTGTTTCTTGTTTTTATTCTAAATAATGTAATACACACTGTACATGGAATTTGATTCTTAATCTATGCGGGGATTTCGCTTCTTTTTTTTTAACAAAATAATTTGATTTGATTTCTTTTTTCACTGATGTCATTTATCCAAAAGGTGGTCTGGATCGAAACAAGTTAAAGAATTGTGTTTTTTTTTCTACCGTACATCATCAATGCGTGATGTAACTTTCACTAAAGAGAGAATTTCTAATCGGTCATCTGCACCCAATTTGTGATGCAGCTTCTTATCAAATTGTAAGTTTTTATTTATACTTATATAATTATTTCTGTACTCACTTAGAGAAGGCCGTTTGAATCATAAAGTTTCATTTCACTACAAATTTAACTTCTTTTTTTTAATTCCATTGTTCCTAACTACCCGAAATGGGTTTGATTTCGGTGCAAAAGAACAGAGTGAAACTCATTTCGGCAGTTATAAGTTATGACCTTGCAAGTACAAATTTCATGTAAACGTTATTATTTATTTTCTTCGTGTACGTTTTAATAATAATCTCTTCAATCATTTCTTGTGAGGTAAATACACGAAACGAAAACTAATTCTCACAAATTGTTTCTCAGAGAATGATTGCTTTATTTGGCTTCCAACCATGAATACTGTTGCAGTTCCATACAAGATCCACCTTCGATGGCAGTACCTTAAGTAATTAGGCTTACTAATCATGAGTAAAAACTCTCATAAAATAAAAGAATAAAGATAACGATTTTTAACGGGGGGGCTTAGCCTCCCCCAATATTATTTTCAAAAAAGCTCTTTCTTTGGAAATTTTTCCAAAATCCATTATCTTCATTGTGAGTATTTCGGAAGTTAACTCTCATTGTGCATATCACTCTTGTTGTTATTAAAAAAACGCTACTTGTATATTTTTTGACGATTTTGAGCCTTGCATTCGTTAAATAAGAATAAGAATAAGTGTAGCCCCCTCCCAAAAAAAAACAATTTTGCTTCCTACGGCACTGAAATATATATGAAACAAAATCAAGGACATTCTAGCTAATTTAAACTGGATATTTAAACCTTTTTTTTTTCTTTTTAAAATAGAGAAATCCTCTATTGAGGTGTCAGGAAGAAGAAGTTTGGTAGAAAAATTTATTTTATTTTAACACGAAATCTTGGGTGGTGTGGTTGTAGGGTTATATGGGTTTCGGGTTTTTCAGGGAAATGTATGTAAACAGAGACTTTTCTCTTTCTTGGGTTTCCTACTTTATTCTACTACTTTTCCTTCAGAATCAGAATGTGAAAATCCATAGAGAATTGTCTTCTTGTTTCCCCTTACAAATATAATCTCCATGCTTGACTCTTTATATCGAAACCATAAAAGGAAATAAATAAAAATCTTTCCCTCCATATAAGAACCATAATATTCATTTTTAAATTAAAAAAAGTTTTTTTTTAAGCCAAGGATGTACAGGTCGTTATAGCGTTCTTTTGATGTCCCTCTTGTGACTGGAGTACTCGATTCCTTTAGAGAAAAAATAAACCTGTAACTAGTGTATTGTAAAAAGTTGGGGTGGCTGAATAACAGGATAAAGCTACAAATTGAAAAGGCTCCCTTTTTCTTTCATTTGTGTATTTTATATAAGGTTTTGGTTATCAAATTGGATTCTTCTATATGTAATTATATATAAAAAAAAACATTTTTTTGTCCAATAATTGGTGTTTTTAAATTTCTTTTTACTTCTGCACGGATTTATTTGTAAAAAAAAGCTTTTTCTTTGATGTAGCCCGGTTAGATTTTACACTGAAAGCTGATGGTAGACAATAAAAAGAAAACAAGAAAGATTTTACTAGTTCTTTGCTTGCTGTTATCAGTTTCCTTCAATTCAAGAATCTCCCGTAAAAGCTATATAACGATACAAAAATATCAATAATAATGTACAATGCTGTATAAGAATGTTATACAAACGTTTAGTTGATTCTTCACTTTTTTTTAGATTTTCATAACTTCAAACAAAAGGGAGACCTGAAGGTTTTTCAAATTTCTTCATCTGAGTGATGTCTATAGTGATTGGTGGTGCCGTTAGCCTTAACAAACGAAACATGTCGGCCCCGTCACTTTTTCCACAGAATCCAGGCTCGCCAATCTCCAAAGATCGACTCGAGCGCATCGCACGCTATAATAATGCCACTTCAAACTCAAATACTTCCTCGCCCGTTTCGCGGGTCAAATTCGAACAGTTGGAAACAAACGGCATCGTGACAATCAACGTATCAGGTAGAAGATATCAAACCTACCTAAACACACTGCAACGTTTCCCGACAAGCTTACTGGGCGATCCGATGAAGCGCAAGAACTTTTATATCAAAGAAGCCGGCGAGTATTTCTTTGACCGGAACCGGAAAGCGTTTGGAGGCATTCTACATTATTTCCAAACTTCTGGTGAAATCGAGTGTCCGAGCGGAGTGTCCGAGAAAAACTTTGCACAGGAGCTGCTGTACTTTGAACTCTACGATCATCAACAACATAACGACAATGACAGTGAAACAAGCAGCAACGTCTTTGTTGTACCGGAGAACCATCTGCTGGCAAAGATCTGGGTGCTCTTTGAGAAGCCGAACTCCTCCTGCGGCGCTCGGATCATAGCTGTCTTCTCCATCATTGTCATACTGCTCTCCATCACGGTGTTCTGCTTAGAGACTGTCCCGAGCATGAACCCCGATCTGCGGGAGGGTGCGCATATGAGTTCCACCTGGTACATTTTAAACGTTTTTTGCAATGCCTGGTTCACACTGGAGTTTCTCCTCCGCTTCATTGCAGCTCCTCAGAAGCTGATGTTCATGAAGTCGGCTGTCAACTTGATAGACTTATTGTCCATTACACCTTTCTACATAAGTTCGATCATCGGAAACACCGGTGAGCACTCACTCGCCGTTCTACGAGTTATCCGAGTTATACGTGTGATCAGAATTTTCAAATTGACTCGCCATTCACGCGGCTTACACATTTTGGCGAACACGATTAAAGCGAGTTTCCAAGAGTTGATCATGCTGGTACTTTTCCTCGCTATCGCCATCATTTTATTCGCGAGTGCTGTGTATTTTGCGGAATCGCACTCTGGCGACCCCGAGACAAAATTTAAAAGTATTCCGCACAGTTTCTGGTGGGCTGTTATCACCATGACGACTGTCGGTAAGGGAAATGATTTCGTTGGTTTTTATATTTGATAACCCACTTTGTTTTTATAATCATGAGTTTAATTAGTTAAAACCTTAGTAGTTTTATTCCTAGAGATGGATATAGAGGGTTGGTTTAAGCACGTGTATGAAAGAAAGAGGGAGAGATAGAGAGAGAAATATTTATCTGTCTAGAAACATTACAAGAGTGCACACCGCAAACAGAAATTGAACTTAAAGGGAAGAAGTGTCTGTCCTTTATAATTTTTGAGAATGAAGATTTGTTTGTTTCCCACAGAATTAACCTTTGTAGATTATGTATGCAAAACAAAAAGATATTTTTCTGTTATAATTGTTGATCCCGACTACTACGACTTTCCTTTGATTTCTCTGTTTATATGTTTCTTTTAAATCTTGGTTTTCGCTGTGCGCTAACGATGATCTAACCACAGTGCGCAAAGCCAAGCGGGCACACGACGTTAAAACGACGTCATTTGGACGCTTTTACGACGTCCAAACGTGAAAACAACGTTGTGACAATATCACTCTGACGTCGTGTGCCGACTTTCTTTCTTTGCACTCAGAGTTTAAAACTTTTGTTTTTAAAGGGGGTGACATCACCTGCAAAGGAGAGTAAAGTACTGTAAATTTACAGTGTTTCTCAAGATATAATCTGCTTTTTTGCTCTCCAACACATGTGTCGGCCGACCCTTTAAATCTGCGTCTGAAACCAGGTAACAAGTTATGTTCACTGTTGATAGTTCATCGTTGGACAATGCCAGTGGAAACCAAACTTTTATTGAGAGAGCGGGGAAAATAAAGTTTTTGAAGGTATTTTTTGTGCTTTTTTTTAAGTACATATAAATATTGAAGTGTTCTTGCAGTTACACTTTTATCAAAAATAGGTTACGGTGACTTGACTCCGAAGTCGTTGATTGGTCAATTGGTTGGAACGTTGTGTGCTATCTCTGGCGTGTTGGTGATCGCTCTGCCAGTACCTGTCATTGTCAGCAACTTTGAACACTACTATAAGCTCGTAAGTTGATGCTTTTGTTGATGTTTCTGTACATCTTTAATTCTTTTCCGTTGTTCGAATATCACGAAGATAACAAAATGTCTGGTGGTGTATGCACGCAGAAGGAGAAAAAGAGATGAAACTGAAGAACTAATGATGAGACACTGCAACTGCTCCAATGACCGCCCCGGGCGTTTATATAATTTTCGAGATTTTCAGGGTTCGCTTATTGAGAGGCAGGTGTTAAATAGAGACTGAGAGCTTACTAAAAAACTAAGAAACTAAGAAGTTTGAATACTCGTTTTTTTGACATGCCTGTTTATATTTTCACAATAAAGTTATCGATCATCTGATAAAGGCCCCTTTTTGAAATGGAATTTATTAGAGATCGGGCGTTTATTAAATATTACAATATCTTAGGGAGCGGTTATTGGAGATAGGTGTTTAATAGATACTGGCAGACTATTAGAGCATTTATGGTAGCCACTATGTGCATATTATTATTAATGACTTATTTTGAGTTGGTCATGTTTCCTAGTTACAATGTTAAACTAATAAAAACCAATTAGAGAAACTTAGGTTTGCTTACAAATAAAACAATTACAAACATTTGGTGACTGTAATAATAATGTCTTAAAAAGAGATAATGACGTGGACTCTTTTATAGTTTTTGGTAGTCGGTTCCAAATAGAGCTACTCATAAAAGATAAGGAACGTGTACCAAAAGTTATGGTTTTAGTTTGAGGTAAAACCAACTGTTGTCCTGATCTAAGTGAATAGCATGATGATTTGGGAATAAATAACTCTCCAAGGAAACTAGGGTTGAGTCCATTAATGGATTTAAAGACTTCTATTAGTAGTCTATGAATAAATCTGACAAGTAGTGAAAATCCCATTTCAAGTGCCAGAAGTTCAGAATACGTAGCGTTAAAATCTTGGAAAAGCATACTCAACGCCCTACGATGTGTTTTTTCTAAGTATTTATTATTTTCTTTAACAAAATTCATCCATATCAAGGGACAGTAGTTAAATGCAGGAATGATATAGGCATTATACAACGCTTTTGCAGTTTTAATAATAATAATAATAAGGTATTGAAATATTATTAATTAAAAAATCAGAAACTGGTTCCTTTGTACCTAGAAACATAACTTGGAACTTTGCTGGATTTGCCGCCATGGAATTAATTTCGAACCATTTTAATACATGCATAGCAAAATGTCTACTTCAAAGAGACTTTTCACTCCTTCAATAGTTTTACCATTGGTGTATAAGGTGTTATCATCACCATAGTTACACAAATTAGATTACAAATTAGATGAATAGCTCGTTAGCCGGTTTATTTTACTGTAGGGGGAAGCTTGTCATATGATCATCTAATTGTTATCTTGTCGTTAGCTGAAATCTTCGGTGGAGGATGTAGAGATGCAGGGAGAAAAAGAGAGATAATTAATATGTTTTTGCTCTTTTTTCTACAGTCAGTTCACTAACTTAAACATTTTTGCGTATAGAATACTGTATGAGAAGCTGTCTGTTTAATCAGCCCAGTAATCCTCCACTCAACTGGGAGTCTGGGAGTGTCTTCTTCTACGCCCTATTTCTCTGAATAAGCTTTCGTTAAAAGATTTTGCTGCTTTAGTTTCAGTTTAGTCTTAGTTTGAATAGGTGTTGACTCATCACCTTTAGAATTTCATGAAAAGTATCCCTTTTATTTTATGATTTTCTTTAGGAACAAAGTCGACATGCACGTGAAATGGAAGTCATTAAAAAGGAGAAAGAGGAGGAGACATTCGGCGACATGCGACGCTCGATACAGATGATGACACACACCTCCATTATCCTCGCAGGTGGCATCCAACGCAACTGCGCCGAGGAAGCGCCACCGCTACCCACTCCTACTGCCAACGACCTAAATAACAATAGTGGTAAAGTGTTGCAAAACAGCCCTATGTTCCCTAAGCGTAAGACTCTCCGAGAGCGAATTCAAAATAAACTATCTTTCACCATTCAAAGACCGTACGATGATATCGGCGATCAGGTACAATCTTTCCTTCATACACCAAATGGTGATTGTGATGATGACTTTGAGTGTGTTAATATCTCCACTAATGCACAATCAAATGGATTACCGTCAATGCGAAACCTACCCGATATCAACATAGAGTCTCCAACACCCACCGCAGTTCAGCTGGTGGAGTGTGGCGGTCTGGAGAGCCGCCCCTCCTCCGCCATGGGATTTGTAATGAAGGGCTTCAATATGACGGATAATTCGACTGTGACTGCGGAGAAAGGAGAAAGGGTTTGGTTTATCGAGACAAACGATGCAAGTAAAGAGTCCAATATATGATGAAGGTTTTTAACATTACTGTTGGTTGTTTATTGGAGGTGAAAATTTGCTTGAGCTAACTATTTAAGAGAAGCTAAGAGAAGCTTTCTTTCTTTGGTGTACGAACAAATTGTATGCATGTTGTTTTGCCTCTTACTCGTTGTACGAGACGCAGTGTGTAAGTAGTACTAAAAACTGTAAAATATTTATAGTAGCTAGTGTTTTAAAAGGGATATACTTTATTTATTTTTTTCGCGTAAACGTACTTTTGAAATTACCTTTAACTTTCGTTCCCTTCTTAAAATCTTATTTACGTATTAGTCCTTTCCTCGACTCCCGTGTCGTCAGGGTTTGTCTACATTGCAAATATTTTAGTTATGTTTTACATTAAAACTTTTTTTAAAATGGTGAGCCTCATAGAGACTGGGTGAGGTATATTAAGAACCGAGTCTTTAAGTTTTTGTTTTTTTTGGTTTTCTTAGCTTGAAATTATATATGTAGACATACCTTTCGAAAAATGGCGCAATTTATTTTTTTTACTGACCGCCTAAAGATTAAGTTCTTAAAACTTAGTATTTTCCCCAGAAACTTAAAATTAAATTAAAAATATCAGCAAAGGCGAGTGAAAAGACAATTATCGTGTAGTGTTTTTAGATTATCGTTCTCTTTTTGCTCTCCTACGCATGTGTTTACGCTAAATCCATCTCTGGTTTATGTGTATGAATTTGATCTTGCCAGAAACTTTTTTTTTTTTCGTTACATTGACATTTCTCGGCTTCACTTGTACAGTTCAACGGTTTTTCTCTAAGCAATTATCGGCTTTTCTCAAAACGTTTCTATGCTTTCTTCAAACAGTTCTCAACTTTTTTTAGACAGTTCTCGGTTTCACTTACACTTCTCGGTTTTTCTCCAAACAATTTTCGGCTTTTCTCAAACGTTTCTATGTTTTCTTCAAACAGTTCTCAACTTTATTTAGACAGTTATCGGCTTCACTTGTACAGTTCTCGGCTTCACTTGTACAGTTCTCGGTTTTTCTCTAAACAATTCTCGGCTTTATCAAAGAGAATATTTGGAAATAAAGAAGTTAAGTGAGTCTTTACTAGTGCGAAACTTCATTGATATTTCCGTGAGTCTTCTTTCCAAAGGCAAGGGATTAAGGAGAGATACATTCGATACAGGTCACTTGTTTCAGTTTGTTGGCAGGAGTGAATTGAAGTATCAGTTATCTTTTATGAAATAAACATATATACGATTAATACTGACTTCCTGGGTAGGGAAGTAACAGATCGATTAGTGGGCATTTATCCCTGCTCTATATTGCTTTTTGTTAGTAATAAACAATTGTTATATACTAACAATTTCATCTGAAAGCGTAACTTTTAGCATATTCTATGACATAATAAATAACATATGTAACTATAAGAGTTGTTGTTGTTAACGTTCACTGAGAAAATTCACAATATGATTTGCTGGAGTATCTTTACTCATGTTTCGTGTAGTGTAAAGGTTTGTGTCATTTATTAAGATATGTTTTGTATTTCTTTTCTGATGATGGTCAGGATAGTCTGTTGATGGCCAGGCTAGTCTGGAGTTGTCAGAATGCATTTTCTGTTGATGGCTTGGCTAGTCTGGAGTTATCAGATAGCATTCTGTCTTGTCTTGTTGTATCTTTGTCAAGACTCTTCTCTTCCAATGATGTTAAAAGGAGAAAATATATAGAAAAAATGTCCTTTCCATTCTATATTAAAATATGCATCTATTGCTAATGCTTGAGGTTCTGGTTTCCACGAGTTTTCTGTATCTCCTGCCTCACTATTGAGTTTTCCCGGGTCATAGGCAATTGTTATTCAGATATTTCTTGCTTTACACCATAACCATATGTACCTGGCAACATTATTGCATAAATATGATTTAGTGCCTCCATATTTCTCATATACGAGACTGCTGCGGTATTGTCTGTCGTTACTTTGATTTACACATTCTTTTCTTCTTGACATAAAGATAAAAGACCTTTTTAATCTTGCATCTGTAAATATAATCCTAGAGATTGGAGGTAGCAAAATATTTTTGAAACTATTCTTTTGTGTTTTTTAAGTGCTAGAATTTTTGTAATTTTATCTAGTCCCCTATAAAAAATTTCCCATATGGTAATGCTGCAAGATTACAAATAATACCTGCAAGTTTTCTGATAGAAATTTCCGGTTTGTTAATAACATCTGAGCAAAATTGTTTAATTTCTTTCTGAAATTAAGTGTAATGGTCATATTTATAGAATTAGGTACAAACCCTAAAAAGTTATTTCTTGGGTTGGTGCAAAGACTGACTTATCTGCATATACTGTGAATCCTAAGTTCTTTAGTAAAGTAACAGTTTTCTTAATATGTATAATAATAATGCAATCTTCAAAATTGTTACCAAACAAAATATTATCATCCACATATACTGCAGATTCCAAACCTTTGGATCTTAAGTGAGCAGGTAGGTAGGTTTGCAACACTTTTAACACGTTCATTTGTCTTGTCTTCTCCTTTCTCATTTCCCTCTTTCTGGGTTTTTGTTAGAGAGGTTTTCATCTCTTGTTCACCCAAAATTTCGTCTTCTAGAACTTTATCCTCGTTGATGCTTCCATCATAAGGAAAGGTTGAAGTTTTACAATCGGACACCTTTTCACGATTTTTTTTATATAAGCAACCCCCTTTATAAGCAACAGTACTCGTTTTGATAAACCAATTAGGCAACACCGGTACTAAGAGCCTAACTGGTTGAGCAACTGAAAAGAATTGAGTACTTCATATCACCTCTGTACATGCACACATGTAACTTTTCAACAGTAAATAAATAAAAACAAATAATATAAAGGCTATGTTCTTTGTATTTTATTTTATTATGCTTGTTGTATTTTGTTCTTATATTTTCAGTATACTGTAGCACGAAGAAAAAAAATTGTTGTACATCCTTTCGATTTCATAAGTTGGAAAGTTAAGCAACTTGAGTAGGGATTTTGGCCTAAAAATTAAGCATCTTGAGTTCTAACCAAAATCGACATTTCTTATAAAAAAAATAAAATTGTGTGTTACTAGAATGATAAAAGAATATACGTTTCTTATCCTTTACTGATTACATTCGATGTGCGTCCGGCCTTCTGATCTTGACCATCATCAAAGTTGAAGTGACCTGAATTGACGTCTCCTTTATCTCGCTTCGGAAAGAAGCGAGCAACAATAACAATGCACACGCACGTGTATAGTCAAAATTTATTCAAGGCTTTTTTTTTAGTCAATTACAAAGTTTTGAATTTTTCACTTACGCGAATTTGGATTCTCTCACATCATAATTTCGAAAATATTTGAATTAAGATATTAAGAAAGGTTGAAACGCTTAGTGTTTTTTATACAAAATCACAGTTCAAAAATTTTCTTATTTTTTATAACAATGTTCCCTCTATTATATAAAGTAATAAATACAAAAAAAAAATCTTAAAAGTACAAGTTTTGTGAAAACAAATACCTTAGCGATTTTCGCCATATAGAAAATAAAACAGGAAAATATCCAATTTTTCAAATCACAAACTTACGTTACATAAAACTGCTTGCGTTTCTTCGAACATTGTCACATAAGAAGCGTATTTACAAATGAAAGCTCTCAGGAGGAAAATATGATAAATGAAAATCATGCTATTTCTGGTATTAAATACTCTCCTCCGCAGATGTTGACTATGTTTAAACTGCTTGGCTCGATTGCACTACTTAGTATATATGTAAATACATCTAGTATAGAAAACCGGTATCACACGGTAAATATTACATCTTTTTTGTGAACATAGCGCTTTACAATTAAAGCCTGAAAATAGCGAAAAAAGCATCCTTAATGCAGAGGCGGATCTAGAATGTAGCAAATACATGCGTAGGAGAGCAAAAATACAGTGATGACAGTGAGAAAT